>JALPQI010003910.1:0-64285 GCA_025490895.1 Thaumatotibia leucotreta
CAGCATAGACTGTAGAATGTGTGGCGAAGAAGAGGAGACAATGAAACACTTGATGGGCGAATGTCATGCCCTCGCCAGACAAAGGATGAAAGACTTCGGAACCGGCTATCTGGAACCGAAGGAGGTCAAAACGCTAGGGTCCATCATCAAACATATTGAGCTGACAGAACAATCCCTAGAGTAGGCGAAATAGGGGGCAATTACACAAAAGATCCCAATGCGTCGAAGTGTATCCGTAAGGGCCCCACCAATAAGATAAGATAAGATAGGTGCAAGCGAGCCGGATAAAAAGTAAGTCCGCGTTAATAACTCGGCGACAGTTCATGGTACGGCTTACAGGTGATTTACTGCGCACAATTCACTCTAAGGAGACAGTGAAATATATTCTTCTGTAGTTAGACGGCAATGTAGGAACAGGTAAGTAACGTTGAAAATGGAAATGGAAAATAAACGCTGTGAGCATCAACATCATCATCCTATAGCTTTTTCATGCTGTAGGTGGCAAACATACATACATAAATCACACTTTCCCAAAGGGTAGGCAGAGATCACGGATTTCCATTTGCTACGATCCTGACAGACCACTTTCGCTTCACTCACTTTCATAACGTTCACACATGCTCGTTGGTTTAGAGTACTTCTGACCTGGCCTTTTTACAACAGTTCTCCGATTTGGTCGAGAAAAGTTCGCCTAGGCCCTTCCAACTGCACCTTCCACTCTTTCCCCATATGAGCCGATTTTTATTTTGTTGTCGTTTTTTTAATTTTTTTCCAATATTAGACGTTTTAACATTTTTTCTACTCAGAATCACGAGCTCTTTCGATCCTGATAGAAAAAAAGTGTCTCAAAAAAAAAATTTACTTACTATTTTTCATACATTTTCTTCAACCGTAACTCTGTGGACATCAAAAAAATGTATGGAATTTTCGGAACATTTTATTCTGCTACTGAAGATCGAAAGAGCTCGCGATTCTGAGTAGAAAAAATATAAAAAAATCCAAATTTGGAAAATTTTAATAAACTACAACAATATAAAAATCCGCCCACATAATATGTATCCTTTTTGTTAATCTTCTTTCATCCATCCTCTCTATATGTTCAAACGACATACCCATCTCAATTTTTGTCACTACATCTTCATCCAGTCCGCACTTTTCTCTTATCATGCTATTCCTTACCCTATAACTCAGCTTCACGCCACACATAATTCTTAAAGCTCTCATTTCCACTTCAGGTGGCAAAAAAACATACTAATCGCCTGATGGAAAGCAATTAACGTCACTCATGGACACCCGCAACACCAGAGGCGTCACAAATGCGTTGCTAGCCCTTAAGGTGGCAGTACGCTCTTTTCTTGAAGGTTTGAAGATCGTATAGGTCCGAAAACATCGCTTGCAGTTCGGTTCGCCGTGCGTACAGCTTGGATGCTGGACTTAAGCCTCTCATATCCTAGGACGTATAGGAGATAATGCCTGTAGTGAATGTACCGAAACGCAAATACAGGCTGTCAAGAAATTAAGCATGGCGTATCTCATGCGTATGGATGACAGCCTGTAGGAGCGCGTCGGCACAGACGGCTTTTGTAAAAATGAACCAAGTTGCTTGAGCTTGAATGGTGATACGGAATAGTTACGAATTATTGTAAAGTGATATCATGTTTAAATATTTATCAAACGGATTACTCCTGTAATTTAAGTCGATAATTGCTTGACATGTTTCGATCCATTTAGAGGATCAATTACGAGTAATTAACAATTTCTTGAGTAACCCGCGTTTGATATATATTTAACTATGTTTGAGTCTCACGTAACTCACGTTAGTTATAATTCTAAAACATGATATCAGTAATTAAAACACAAGTTTAATGTTAACAAATCTTTTATCTAAAACTTGTACAATGTCCATAATCGCCACGCTTGGCAAGCAGAAAGCAGATTGGCGATCGCAGTAGTGTGTCCACTATGATGATGCTGCTGCCCATCATCAATAAACGAATGGTTAGTGACATTTTAATCCTTTTCTATTCTTACGATACCCACAGGATGGGTTGGGATTATATTAGTACTGTTTTTACAATTCTTTTTCTGGACTAGAAATAAAATAAGCAAACTTATCGTGTCGTGTTTTATTTTTGTCGCCACTGCTTGGGAGTTATAGAAATGTTAGTGCATTGTTGAATGTTATTTTGTCGTATGCCCTCTTTCTGTACTAAACTTTTCATTGTAAGCATCACAGGCGGTAAGCGGATTACAAACTCGGGTCATTAACAGACCTTCGCCTACGGATTCGGGCTTCTAAGGCTCGTCAATAATACCGTACTTTCATCCCTAGATGTAAATCGCATGATTTTGTAAAGGTGCATTTAGACCAAAGGGGCATTCGCTCATTTTATCCCCCACTCTACGAAATTCGTTCGTTACACAAAACGTGATTCGTCGAAATTCGTTGATTTCGTAGAGTTGGGGATAGAATGAGCGAATGCTCGTTTGGTCTAAATGTCTAAATATCTCACGAAAGATTAAGTTACAAAAAACAGTTGAATTGAGAAGATTTTTTTTGAAGTCGGCTAAAAAAATTCTAGGTCACAAAACACTTAACCATGACAGTCGCGGACAAAAAAACAAAAAGCAAGTTCACTCAGACACGAAAGCACGGCGAAATGAAATAGTCAAGGGGCTTATTTTACTAAGTGCGAGGCCGACGTGCTAAAGACGCGACCGCGAGGTAGCATGGTAGAATAGAGTAAAGCACTTTTAAATAAAAATCGAAAAGTTTTTTTTTTCAACACATTATTAAATAAATAAATATCTTGGGACATCTTACACAAATCGACCTAGTCCCACGGTTAGCTCAATTAAGGCTTGTGATGTGGGTACCAGGCGACGATATATATAACAGATAGATACATAATTATAGATACTTAAATACATCGGACAGCCATGATCAAGGAACAAATATTTGCGGTAAACGCAAATAATGCCCTCGCCAGGATTCGAACCCGGAACCTCGAGCTTCGCAGGCAGAGTCACTACCGACTAGGCTACGGAGGCTGACACAGCTATTAGTAATAGTAGTAGTAGAGCCATATGCATGATACGTATTATGCTTCGTAATGTGATAGTAATGAGAGACTTTTAACAAATGTGTGACTCGGGCGTTGATCGTGCGTTGACGGTTCCTTGATAGAAGATTGATGGCGGGCAGCAGCGTCATCAATTCATTATAGTGGACACACTACAGCGATCGCCAACCCAGTTGCCCAGCGTGGCAATTATGGGCATTTACTTCCTAATGCGTTCATATGCATAGATAGTAAGAGAGACCTACGTCCAGCAGTGGACTGAGATAGGCTGATAATGTATGTATGATTGATTGTATTGTGCTAGTTCAAATTAATTTTCGAACCCGGAACTTTCATCCTCAAAGGCACCGAGTTACTAAAGACAAATTCCACCAACATGTATACGTATATATTTACGTGGTTTTAGTCATCTTGCGAGACATGTTTCGGAGAGCCTATTTCTCCATTATATATCAAGCACTGAGCTCGTGTTCATACCAAGCTACTCGCGAGCGCGGCGCGTATGTTTAACCGTTTAATTATATTGAAAGTCATTATGGCTAGGTTTGCCAGAGAGCGATGGAGCGCAGCATGCTAGGAGTCAAACGGATAGACCGAATCAGAAACACCACGCTGCGCTACAAAACCCGTATTGCTGATGTTGGAGTCAAGATCGCCAAGCTTAAATGGGACTGGGCCGGCCATGTCTGCCGCATGCACCCAGATAGGTGGACTAAAATAGCCACGGAATGGGTGCCACAAGACAGGCGAGCAGCTGGCAGACCCAGGAGGAGGTGGAGGGACGACCTGGACGCGCATCTCAACGGCTGGCCACAGATTGCTCAAAACCGGGATGATAGGGGGGAGGCCTTTGCCCAGCAGTGGGACACTATTTAGGCTTTAATAATAATAATAACGGCTCACGAAAGTTAGAATTCAATAACGTGCACACTGTGCATTTGAGTGACTTTCAACAAAAAAAGCCTTTACCTACTTCTTCTACCACGGTTTCGCCACATACCACGCTCCGGGGTCGCATTCCGCCCGCGACGCCGTGACAGCGCGATAAAAACGTGCGGGCATTAGTGACATGCCGCAGTGCGGGGTTAGATAGTAGATAGTGAGTGAGAGTCATTTGAACTTTCAAGATTTTCGCACGTTTTTATAAAGGTCGATTAGAAAAAAAAATTACAACGTTAAGTCCTCAATCAAAACAAAAATCACGGTCGCGTCAATATGGATGATAACTGTAGTTAAAATATGTTTTTAGTACAGATGGTGCCTTTTTTAGGCTCTAGTGCGATAAGTGGCTCATTAAACTACACTACAGTTTGCTTATCATGAGCTGCAGCATTTTAAACGCGGACTTACTTTATATCCGGTTCGCTCGCCCAATAAGGTGCGTTCAAACTAAAAGAGCATTCGCTGTTCTAAACTCCCACTCTACGAAATTCGATCGGTACACAAAACGTGATTGGTTGATTTCGTAGAACGGGCGCTAGAACAGCGAATGCTCTTTTGGTTTAAACGCACCTATATGCGAGTACGAGCGGGATGGTTATAACGTGAGTCCGCGTTAATAACGCGATAGCAGCTCATGGTACCTACGGTTTTCCTCCTGTCTATTATATGTTAAAACTTCTCCCAACTTGGAAATTACAAGCAACAACGCGGCATCATCAATTTTAGTTTAATCTTACCACACCTGAGTGAAAAGACAAACTTTACTCCTACATTAACTTCATACCCGACATTGTCTTAGTGGAAATAATTTGGCAACATTTTGACTTGTAAGATTTGTATACAGTGTGTAAATACGGGCGATCAATTAAATCAGGCATGGGATTCATTAGTGTAATCATGGATAACAAGGTTTTTTTAAAGTTACTCTTAATGATGACCCCACAGATTTTTTAAAAGATTATCGGAGCAGCAATGTACGTACGAACATTTGTTATTGTTGATATGACAGTTATGTCATTTTCATTTGAAATTAGCTGTCTACGAGTGTTTAACTCGCGTATGTTGCTCTACATTGCGCGCCGAATTATTTTGTATGGATGCTCATTCTATCCCCCACTCTATGAATCCAACGAATTTAACGAATTTCGTAGAGTGAGGATAGAATGAGCATTCGCTAGTTTGATGTAAACCCACGATTACATATCGTCTTATTACTGCAAATACCAGCTAAATATGTGCACGTATTATGTTATTCAGTAATTAATTTAATTATTTATCATGACAATAAAAATAGATTCTGCGAAAACTTGTGCTAATAGCTGGCCCCAATTTCACCACATTGACTAGTGCTACAAATTGTAAATTTACTGTTTCTCCAATCTGGGGCGTCTATAGGCTACAGTTACCGTTTACCATCGGAAGGGCCGTGCGTTTGTTTGCCACCAACATAAAATGTAGTGCAGGAACTTTTTAGCAGTAAGTAAATATATACTTTTTTGCGGAGCAAAATTACAATTGTCACAAAAACACAAACATTGTAGCGAAATTCCGACATAATATGCCGAACTATCATGTCAAGACAAGATTGAATGAGAATTGTACTAAACCTTGCGACAATTGTCACGGATTTCGGAAAATAAAAAGTAGTGTATTAACGATTTAATAATGAGTAAATTATTACTAATAAATTTATGTTGTTGGCAAACAAGCACATGGACCGTTCGATAGTAAGCAGTAGGCTACGGCTACGGAGGCCTTAACAGTGATATTTTACAATTGTCACACTTGTAATTATGGTGGGATAGGCCACTGGTATTTTCTGAAACAGGAAGATTTTTCTTTCTTTATTTTTGCAGCAGTGGACTGAGATGACTGTGGATTCGCTCGCCGCCGGTCGCCTTAAGGTGCATTCAGACCAAACGAGCATTCGCTATTCTATCCCCCGCTCTACGAAATCAACGAGTCACGTTTTGTGTAACGATCGAATTTCGTAGAGTGGGCGGTTAGAATAGCGAATGCTCGTCTGGTCTGAATGCACCTTTAGACTAATGTCGTGGCCGGACCTTTCAAAGGCGCCTCAACATACGGTATACCTAATTATCTCTGTGCCTTAAAGTGAGTAAAACCCTAGACAAACTATACTCGTACCTCAAATGTTGTATTTACGAGTAGGTAGTTCTTCTCCGTTGTACAATGCAAATGTAATAAACTTGCAAAACTGATAATGGAACAAGCTAAAAGGCCACCGCGTCTTGATAAAAAACCTACAAAAGAATTGGTTTAAAAAGAATTGGTTCTCAGCTGCGGTCGTTGTCACTTCAGTCGGTTAGCTCGGCTTCTTTTTTTAACTTCTTAGTCTGTACGGCTACATGGATGAAATTGGTTTTTTACATCAAACACTTACAGAACTCCCACTGTGTCGTAACAGATGTGCTTAAAGCCCATTCAACCTTAGCTGTCTTATCTAGTAAACAACTTTCTAACCTAAAAGTATACGTTTTCTGTTGTAAACTGTCATATTTGCCTATACCAAAATACCCGAGTCCGTATTTGTGCCGTAATTACTAAATTGCTTAATTTTTAATCAAGGCAACAGCAGTTTACAACAGAAAACGTGTACTTTTAGGTTAGAAAGTTGTTCACTAAGCTCTGAAATGAAATTCGAGATCAAAAATGTAAACAATCAATGACAATGACATGACATTACAAAGTCAATGTTAAAGTGACATTCCAGGGGTATAAAACGTTTTATATCGAATATAGTTTTTCACACCTTTGTAAATTAACGTCGCATTTTGAGATTGGTTTTTTATTTTATTTTATTTATATCTACACTTACAACTATCCTTACACTGAAAAAAATATTTACCGAAGTGACTTAGGTTGGCTATATTACGAGGAAACTTTGATATTTATGTAACAAATCCTTGCTATCAAATTTACAAAACTAAAAAGGTTGAAGTCGATACCAGAGTTTTGGTTAAATCAACAAAGAATATTATACATTATACCAAACAACTGGTGAAATCAACAAAAAAATGGTGTAATCAACCAAATTAATTTAGTAGAATGCCAACATAAAAAGTTTGGTAAAATCAAAAAAAAAATTGTGATAGGACCCAATCAACCTTAATTTCCGGTTAGAATTACGCAAGATCTGATAAATCCAACTTAGCATTTTTTTACAGGTACTTAACTTAAGACAATATTTTATGTGCAGATGTTAAAAAAAAGATGTAGATACGCGAAAGTCAAAGTATGTTCGATACACAAAGTGTCACAATCGTTAACATATTTTTGGATATGACAATAAATCGTCTATAACATACGTCTGAGTGTCCACGGTTTCTGATTACAAAAATAAAACCTAGAAAATTTGCTAGAATTATGTAAATAATCAACATAATCAATGTTTGAAAACGAATGTCATGTTACTTTAATCTTTAGGATAGTCGGGGAACAAATTCCAGTCTTCATCTATAGTTACGATCGGATACAGTTCGATTAAAACATGACAATGATTGATTTGTAGGTAAAAATACTAAAACCTGTATTAATGTATTTTGTAATGCTAAATTTTAGGAGTTTTTATGAATTCATAAAACAGTCATTTAGTGCACCCTCTTGTTTTGATTTTTGAAGTACATAGTTTTAAATACGAACCCTATTAATTGGTTCTCAGTGTAGTTACCGTATTAAATTACGAATAAACTAGTTATTGTTATAACTGCGAACCAAATGTTTAAGATTTCTTATCATTGCCAGTAGTATAAAATAAACACCTTACATTTTATTATAAGTAGCGAAATATATCATTAAAAAAATTATATATTTCGCTTAATGTTTTGTATTAAAAATTTGTAAAATATTTAAAGTTCTACGTACCGTCAGTGATGGTAAATACGCATTTTTTATAAGTATTTGAATGATTTTAGATTACCCCCTCTCGTGATTATGTTTTTGTGGTGGTATCCCATTTGTTTACATTTTTGATCTTCAATTCGATTTCACACCTTAGACAAGACAACTAAGGATGAATGGACTTTACAGAAGTTTATCTACGTAACGAATAGGTAGTTAGTCATTTTTAATCGACTTCAAAAAAGGAGGATATTTTCAATTAGACTGATTTTATATACCTACATTATTTTCCTGGCTTTGTCTTACAGATTAGATGTTAGGCAGTCATCCTCAACCGTACGTTTTTCTAGAAATTTCCTGCCTCGCACGGCTATTCTCTGGAATTTGTGGCCTGCGGTGTTTCCGGACCGTTACGATCTTCAAATCTTCAAGAAAAGAGCGTTACCCCATCTTAAAGGTCGGCAACGCACTTAACGGGTGTTCATGGGCGACGGTGATCGTTAACCATCAGGTGATACGTCTGCTCGCTTGCCTCCTATTCCAAAAAAAGATTAGTAATAAACACTCTGTAGTACCACAATATCTGTATACTTTGTAGCCAGTACATACTCGTAGGTCTGGTTCGTACCTGGTCCAACGTAATATCTTTTTCATCACACTTGTTGTCTAAGCACGCCATTGCTTGCGCGCGTAGCGGGAGTAATGTCTTAAAACTTATTTTTTTGTCGGCAAGTGTGATGAAAAACATTGTATGCATAACGGTCGGTAAGCGGAATACTAACTCGAACACTCTCGTTAGTAATTCCGTACTTACCTCCCTTGATGCACAATGTACTATGGCAGTCCAACACGGCAATGCAGCGAGTATTTTTGGAATCTTTGGGCCAGGTGCTTGCCATGCGTAGGAATTAATGTTTAATGTTTTTTTTTTTGTTTTTCCAATTATTTTTATTTGTTGACGAATCGTGTTGTGGATTATTTAATTGTTAAGTACATGCATGATCTTTCGACAAAACCTGTGGTGGATGTTTTGATGTGAAATTTGGATTTTGACTTAAAAATAAAATAAATTCTAGACATATTGACATGGTTACAATTACATCATCTTCATCATTCACATTTTCAGTGTTCTGTCAGTTACACGTTCTTACATTTTAAAATCAATTACAAATCTTCATAATAATATTTATTCAGCTTCAAAACCTATAATTTCGTAAAAAAAACAAGTTGTTGTAAAGAATAATGAAATGATTACATTTATAGGTACTTGACATAGGTATTTCAGTTCCGCTCGACTTATATTTAATTCCACACATCCAAAGACTCGCAAATGAAAGCAAAAACGCCCGCAAATTACAAAATAATAAAAACTGCAACTCCCACCTGGGACAGTAATTGCGTATTCAGCCGCAGAACCGTCGGAAAAACGCAGACTCGCCAGACGGACAGTGAATAGATTTACATTTTGTGCTTACCATGAGTAGGCGTGCTTAGCGTGAGGTTTTTATTTGTAATGGGCTTACTAATGGCCACAGACTAACCGAGAGCAGAGACGCGGCCTACGATGGACTGTTTGCCCAGAAGGTGCCTATTCACCCTTGACTTGAAGGTTGACGAGTACATGAGTACATGATCTCGGAAATATAAACGCCAAAATATAGAACATTTCCGATGACACCTTTTATAAAAATTATAAGTTTGAATAGGTAGTTTACCATAATAGGCACCTTGTGATGAAGAGCTTCATGAACTTATTCCGCTATCCCAATTTTACCATTGAAATTCTAGACGCACGGCCGGGTTCCATCCTTACTTGGTAGATATTCCATTTATTCGCACGAAGCGATTCGCGTCTTCTTTACTTATGCGTACTGCCATGGAGTGGAATTCCCTGCCGGCGTCTATATTTCCGAGATCATATAACCCTTCAACCTTCAAGTCAAGGGTGAACACCTTCTGAGCAAACTCACTCTATCGTAGGCCATGTCTCTGCCCTTGGCTAGTTTGTGGCCATTAGTAAGCCCATTAAAAAAAAGGAGTTGTTCCACAGAATTACACTCAACCAACATTTCAAAACAAGTTACTATGGGAATCCAACTGCAAGTTTTCGAGGTTCAACTCGGACAATAAGGCAGTCATAATAAAGGCCGTAAAATATTAATGTTGACACAAACTGCATTTTGTCCACCCTGGCTTTGGGCCATTGCCTCGAAATGGCGACAGCAATGGCCTGTGGTTTGGAGCTTATTCTAGTGACTGTGAATTATTATCAAGGATCTGACAAACACCCGTCATTTTGAAAACATAATCCTGTTTCGTACAGTAGAGACTTCCTTATCTTATGATGTTAACATATTTTTTTAATATGACGTTTTTTAATAACACTCACGCAAACTATACATATATTCCTGGAGATCCAAATTCTTACTTACTAATCCAAGTTGTACATGTACCTACAGGGTGTTTGGGATAACGATGTAGGAATTTCTGGAGGTGGTAAAGGAGACTAATTGGAAGAGTTTGAACCCTATTTACCTTAGTCTAATATGTGACAGTTTTTTTTTAAATAAAAAAAAATTGAACTCGCATTTGCCTACTAACTACAAGAAACTTATTTTGTTTGGTGACGGCGTTCAACAATTGATCGACGATAACTTTTAAACTAATTGCTATTTTGTTGTACTTTTTTTTGTAATCAAAACCTAGAAAATCAAGCATGTTTTTACACGAATAGGAAGACTCATATCCCTATTACTTTTTTTTTTCACTGGCCGATAAAGTTTAATTTACTGTTAGAAATCAGTAATGATGAACTAGAAAAAATATTTAAAAAAATGTTGTGTGTGGCAAGTGCGAGTTCAATTTTTTTTTATTTATTACTCAACTAATTGTTATGTTAATTATAAAAAAATCAATGCTATTTATTGCATGTTATGTTGTAAATTTAACTTTTTAAGTAAATTTTTGGTATATAACTAAACATTTAAAAAAACGTGATTAAAAAAAAACTGTCACATATTGGACTAAGGTAAATAGGGTTCTCACCCTTCAAATTAGTCTCCTTTACCACTTTCAGAAATTCCTACATCGTTATCCCAAACACTCTGTATAATGATTGGAATTAATAAACGATTTAAGTAAAATTAATTAGTAAACGCTATACTCGTATGTATACTTACATAATCCATTTAAATAGTTTTATTTCATGAATAATTATCGCGGTAAACGCATAAGATGATATTATACATACACTAAATACCTCGAAATTTAATATCAAAAATTCAAAATCGTTTATGAGTCACAAATTCACATTTATGGTGTGGACAAGTAGGAGTTGCGATCTAAGTACATACTTGGTGATAGTGTTATTAAAAAAATAGGTTAGGTTAGGATAAGTTAACATCATAAGATAAGGAAGTCTCTACTACTGCAAGGAAAACAGGGTTATGTTTTCAAAATAACGGGCGTTTGAGTCCGATCCTTGATTATTATTGTATTACAAGACTAATAATCACCAAATATTTTTTTTTAAAACAACCAACTTGAACCGATTTCTCCATGATCCTATCATCTGTGGTTTCCATAATTGGTTTCTTATCATGAAATCCTACTTTCTGAATGCAAATTCTTGTAAATTAATGAAAATTACCAAAAGCTCCATGCATATACCTATAACATTTGAAGAGATCCCTCGATTTCTCCAAGATCTCATAATCAAACCCCAACTTGATACCAACGGGACCATCTCGGGGTTAATTATAACACATTCGATCACAAAAAAAAAAATCGGTTCAAGATTCTCGGAGATATCGGGTAAAGGTGCATGTAGACCAAAAGAGCATTCGCTGTTCTATCCCCCTACTCTACGAAATTCGATCGTAACACGAAACGTGATTCGTTGATTTCGTAGAGTGGGGGATAGAACAGCGAATGCTCTTTTGGTCTGCATGCACCTTCACATACATACAACAAAAAAAACAGTCGATTTGAGAACCTCATCCTTTTTTTTAAGTCGGTTAAAAACCGGCCAAGAGCATAATATCGAGGGCTGCGTGGTCAAACCCGATAAGTCAAGATATTTTTTTAGACGTAACTGTCATATCATAGGGTGATTATGGGTAAACGCTAAGGAGATGCCGTAGTCCAGGTGTGGACTGGACTGATAAGATAATCGTTTTTTTTACTGTCAATTCTTGGTTGAGGGCACCTTGTATAATATGTACCTACATATGAGGAAAGTGTAAAAATTAACAGCATATTCGGGCTGAAAAAAGCAAGAAATATTTTGTACATTTTGGTAGATGTTTTTTTGGTATTTTGCATGCCTATACGAACTACTACCTACATAAAACAATTATAAATCATAAATTTGCTGGGTTGGGTAAATAATGTTTTTTTTCTTGTCCACTTAATAGCTGGCAATGAAGTGTGACCAGACTAAGATAACACCTTAACAAAATTGTTTCCTAAAATGCGTTTATAGGTACTTAATGGTCAAAACCGGTTTAAAAAAAAAAACATTTTCTCTTAAAATTGACGTTCGGCAAACTTCATTGCAAATTTACTGGTAGGATACAGTCATGCCTCGTGCAGGGTCCGCCCGGACCGAACAGATACCACCGTCTTACCCGTTGACCTGCCGCTAAATATGTGGTACTGGAGGTAAGATAGCCGGTGTAATTAATGGCATAGAGGCAATCCATCTAAGTCCTCAGGGTAGGCAGCGCATAGGCGATTTTTCGGTCACTATGTGGTGCTGAGAGCTCAGTTGTCTACTTTCGTTACATAAAAAAGAAAAAAAATCATACGACATTTTTAACTTCGCGATCCAGCGCGGGAATACCGCCTGCGTGTTGGGCACCTTGCCCAGGGGGCAAAATTTAAATTCATAATATTTGTATTTGTAGTTAATTTTATTTTTACTTAGTTTAATATTTGTAATTATTTTTATTTTTGATAGGTTTAATTCTTATTCTGTTTTTGTATTATTTATGAATTATATATTTTTTTACTTCAATTTTGGTTAGAAATCCGCTGTTAAAATTTCCCCTTTTCCTCATGGGAACATTATATTATTTCGCACGCTTTTCAATCCGGATGTCGAGCGTTGCATGAATAGGGCTCTATGTATACAAAACTGACAAAACTAGGCTGACCCGCAAAATATTGCCGCGAGCAACTTATCCGCGTCATGTAGCAATGGAAATTCACACATTCAGCAAAGCTAGTGTTTTGGATAATAAGTTTTAGTCAAAAATAATATTCAACGTCGCAGTTCAACGAGGCAATACTGCCAGTGTGATGGGCACCTTTGCACCCGAGGCTACAGTGGGCTGGGTTATTAGTTTAAAAAGTGTGTGTTGAGTATTTGTTACTTTAATACAAATACAAATAATTTATTCAATCATAAGCACATGTTTACAATTTTCAAGCGTTATCCAGTCCTTGGGACCCACACTGAGCCAATTAACATTAGCAAGTACATACAGTATTACACGTTACAAGCAGCAAGACGGGAAATTTGGATATACTTAAGGAAAAACAACTAAATAATAATAATAAAATAATAAAATTTGATTTATTTTCACCTCACAAAGGATTCATAACAACAATTGTAATTTTACATAAATAGAATACAAAAAACGTAAATCCTTTGTGAGGGACTGGAGTCTGAACTAGGCGTGAGCCTGTAATACAGATCTCCAGGCCCTCACCCCGGAGACTTCTTCTTCTTAATTATTTACAGTGAGTCTTAAATACTTAATTACAATTATAAAGTTGTATAGCAAAACATGAGCATATTTTTTTTTTTAACAGATAAACAGAAAACAGAAATAAACTAATATTCATTTCCATAACATTTTCATGCAAGTATATGCATTTTGTATTTGTGTGTGTGTGTGTGTGTGTGTGTGTGTGTGTGTGTGTGTGTGTGTGTATGTGCGTGTGTGTATTGTGATATTTATTTTATTTTACAAGATCTTCCAATTCATCGTAAGTTAAGGTCATTAACCAAGAAGAGATAGTGAAAATGCCGACCAGAATGCTGCAGTCGATGATTATGAAACACACAGACACGGTCCGGACGTCGTTTATTCCGTGTTAGTTCTGGGTTAAATGGTAGAGTTTTATGCTTCTTACATATCACCTGGCGAATAAATAATCCTCGTACAGTTAGGACTTTGCAGTCACGGTAAAGCTGAACTGTTGAAAATAAAAAGGGTTTATAAGACATGACTTTTAAAACCGCTCGTTGAGCCCGTTCCAAACGTCTTATGTGCACCACCCCAGGCTCCAATACAATTAGTTAGGACAGATTGCGCAAGTGCATAGTATATAGTTTTAATTGTCACTTGTCCGACCACAGATCTTATGTTTTTAAAGACATATATAAGTTTACGAATTTTAGCAGTTAGATTGTAAATATAAAAAATATTTATATGAACTTGTAAGTTAAATTGTAAGTAGTGCTTTTGTCAATTTAGAATTGTAAAATTCATCATCATCATCATCAGCCTATGATAGTCCACTGCTGGACGTAGGCCTCTCCTATTAACTATGCATATACTCGTAGACGCATTAGGAGGTAAATGCCCATAATCGCCACGCTGGGCAAGCGGATTCGCGATCGCAGTAATGTGTCCACCATGATGACGCTGCTGCCCATCATCAATCTTTATCAAATAATGGTCAGTGACATTTCAATCCCTTAGTCGATTCTTACGACACCCGCAGGAGGAGTTGGGGTGGTGACAAATGTATTCTTACTGCCGTCACCACACGGCAAAAAATTGTAAAATTAGAAGTTTGTAATTTAATTTTAAAAATTAAACAAGAATAACAAAAAGAAAAACATTTAAATATTAGATATCATATTATTATACGAAAGAAAATATAACGAAGTTTTCTAACGCCAAGGAGAAGATTTGGACCATAGTCCTCGGCTATCGCGGCTGAATTGATGCCTCAAATCGATGCGACACGGACATGGCAGCCAAAAAAATTGTTTGAGTTCCACAAAGATATTTTTTTATAAGACATATTATTATCACTATATTTTAAAGACAAACGGGTCTTAATCGCGTAAACTTACGTTTAATTATATCCTGACGTTTGGGCATGACGTCACACCCGTGGTCGCAGGCAGTCATGCCCGAAACGGCAGGATATAATTTGAATGATACTCGTGAAAGTTTAAATCAATTACCAATCAATGATATAATAAGTAAAGATATGTTACACCAGCTCTAAAATTGAAGCGCTCAGATTGTGATAATTCTAACAATCGCTCTTAGTTCTACCCAGACCACCGAGAGGTGTCTACCACTGCAGAGTTCTCGCAAATCACATGAACTGCGCCCTAAAATGTCATTTTATGTTATACAATAGTGAAACCCACAGAATAAAATGCAAAAATGCCCTTAATATCACTCATCATGCGCAATTAAACTGAATTATATATTTTTAACAATTTTACTATTTATTGAAAATAAATAGGACGCCATTTTGACGTTTTTGACTGACTTAGAGAAAAAGACAAGCTTATGCTGTTTAAGATCGAGAGTAACAAAGATAAAACAATGTTTATCAATAACAACCTTAAGAATGCACGCGCGATTGTCAAATGCTAGTTGTCTCTTTTTTATTTATTAAATACGAGTATATGTATTTTGCCATCTCTTTTACGCATTTTGAAGTATGAAGATAGGTGTGTGTCAACTGTCATAAATTGTAGGTGTATGATGTGAAGTATTTATTTCGCTCATTTTGTTAGAGTATAACGTATCTTTACTTACATATCATTGTTACCAATTGTATTAATTCATTCACACTTGCGGCCAGGTGAAATTTTTCTGCAAACGGGCTGATTTTAAAGACATTTTCCAAATATTTACAGTACAGGTAAAATCCTTACTAACAGCAGATTATATTGTTGTTGTTCGAATCGAACTATTTGCACTTTATTAATATGTCCGCGATGAATGCATTTCTCATTGTCCAACAAATCATTGTTTGCAGCATCAACGGTCCACATATCTCTCACGCTCTGCCGCGTCTGAATCATGCTTCCATTTAATTAAATTAACGAAAGGTAAAATATTTATTTATGAGCAGCGTAATTTTATAACTAACGCAATTATCATACATATTAGAATATCGTTAAACAACAAAAAATCACTATAAAAACTGTCACTACCCTTGGCAACGTCGCATGTCAATATTGAATCAGAATTGTTATAAGAATTTTATTTCAAGTAGGTAGATATTTGTTACTTAAACTGGCCTGCTATTTAAGTTGATGGTTGTTCGACATGTATCAACTCGTCTATTTTTTGTTACAAGTACTCAAAAAATGCCCTCACGAGGATTAAAGTTGGCGAATATTTGTGTGAAATAAATACACAAAATAATGCCCTCGTCGTTGAACCCGGGACCTTCTGCTTCGCAGGCAGGAATGGCAGGGTCACTACCAAGACCAACTAGGCTACGGAAGCTGACACAAAATAAATTGAGCCGTAAATAAAGCTGATCAACAGAAAATCTCAACAGAATTCCACGACTGAATTATATTTTATAAAATATTACAAATAAAACAAGTCTTATCTGAAAGTACCTGACACCGCGCCGTTATTACTAAGGCAACGAAAATAAACCCTCAGAATATTAAAATGCAACTGTAATAAGCACTACCATTAACAATGATGAGAACCCACCCTTGTAGAAGCACCATAGACAGTAAATGCATAGACTTTGCAAGTGACTGCTATAGTTATCTGGGCAAATTACGACAACAAGTTTTCAAACTCACGTATATTTAGAAGTCTCATATATGAGAGGCCTGTGCCCAGCAGTGGGACATTATAGGCTGAAATATTATTTGGCCGTGTGGTGACGGCAGTAAGAATACATTTGTCACTACACCAACTCCACCTGCGGGTGTCGTAAAAGTCGACTAAGGGATTGAAGTGTCACTGACCATTATTTGATAAAATATTGATGATGGGCAGCAGCGTCATCATAGTGGACTACTGCGATCGCTGGCCCAGCGTGGCGACTATGGGCATTTACCTTCTAATGTGTACATACGCATAATCAAATGGAGAGGCCTACGTCCAGCAGTGGACTATCATAGGCTGATGATGATGATGTTTATTTAGTCAGAGACCTACTAGGCTTGTCGTATATTTCGGCAAGCCTAGTAGGTCTCCGTTATCAAGCACTGAGCCCGCGTTCACGTCTCGCAACTCGCGAACGTGACGCATATCGCATACTGCAGAGTTATTCACTAAGGAAACCGCCTTGCTGTCAGCGCTGTGTCAGCGCTGCGGCAGCGTCGAGCCTAAAAGTGGTATTCACTAATGTACTTTAAACGACACTAGTGCTCAATGACGAATGCGGCTTGAGCTGGAACTACACTGCGTCGAGCGTTTGACGTTTAATGTCTCTTTGTATTCTCTAACGAAAAACAGCGACGAACTCGCCCACAACCTCGCTCACAGCCTCGATTCCTAATGTCAAATAAAACAGCTAGGATTTTAGACAAGGCTGTCTCGACGTCGTGGTCGTTGACGAATGCAGCGTCGAATGTGTAAATAAGAGAATAGCATAGCTGACGGTCGTCGCGCCGCCCGCTGGGACCGTGGTTGAAGGCAGTCTTACACCGGCGCTGATGTTCCGTTTAGTCATATTTATGGTTATTGCCATGGTGACGGTCTCACGTTGATTTTATGCAAAATTATGCTATTTCATCGTCATCATCATGTCAGCCGAAAGACGCCCACTGCTGAACATAGGCCTCCCCCAAAGATTGCCACAATGACCGGTCCTGTGCCACCCGCATCCAGTGGACTCCTGCGACCTTCACCAGGTCATCAGTCCACCTTTTGGGGGGCCTACCCACGCTGCGCCTTCTCATTGCATTCATTCATTGCGCATGCTATTTAAATTATGTAAATATGCGTGCAGTCCATGTTTGTACATTATGATTCCCATGTAAGATTCCAAGATTTTCTTACAATGCAAAGTTACAAATGAAGCTAATAAAAACATGTTTTTTTTTTGTTATTATACAAAATAAATCATCGTATTCCTAGCCGATACCAAAAATTTAATTCGGGAAAAATACGGAATACCTGACGAAGTGAACGATCCTTAGGTTCTCGTGTCTATGACAAGTTTATCCAGCCAGTCATCATTCAAGATAGTGGCACAAAGCACTATTTATAAGTAAAATGTCTCGGAGTCATTCTACTTTTGTTATTAACTGTATTTCAGTCTGATACTTTGTCCACTGTGTCGTTGTTCTTAGTTTTACTAAAATGTGGCAATGCACCTTGCCGCGGGGGTATATAAACTTTTAAATAAATCATTTTTTTATTGGTAGGCACTTACAGCACCGGTGAAAAATTTAAGTTCACACTACAATTTTGATACGATATCGATTTTTTCGGCTATCATTTTTCAGTCTTTAAGTCAACACTAAAAAGCGGTGGTGGCTCAGTGATTTAAACGTTTGACTTTCATTCCGGAGGTCGTAGGTTCAAATCCTGGCTCGTACCAATGAGTTTTTCCGAAACTTATGTACGGAATATCAGATGATATTTACCATTCGCTTTCGGTGAAGGAAAACATCGTGAGGAAACCTGCATACATCCGCGAAGAAATTCAAAGGTGTATGTGAAGTTCCCAACCTGCATAGGGCCAGCGTGGGGACTATAGCCCAATCCCTCTCATACATACGAGAGGAGGCCTGTGCCCAGCAGTGGGACATTATGTAGGCTGAAATATTATATTATTAACACTTGTTAACACTAACTTGTTGTGTGTATAAGTCAACACTTGTTTTCAACTAATATGTGGCTGATTATTGAACTAATTTTAATTAACCGTTACTTTCGAATAGGTCGGGCAACTGACGCAGCTGTGGCAGCTTTCGGTAGTCATGCATGTCCACGCGGTGTTCATACTAATAAAATATCTAAATACCTTGGGACATCTTACACAAATCGACCTAGTCCCACGACAAGCTCAATTAAGGCTTGTGATGTGGGTACCAGGCGACGATATATATAATAGATAGATAATATAGATACTTAAATACATAGACAACTATGACCAAGGAACAAATAAATAAATTCACAAATAATGCCTTCGCCGGGATTTGAACCCGGAACCTCCAGCTTCGTAGGCACTACCACTATCAATTAGGCTACGAAGGCTGACATGATGATTAACTAATGATGATAAAGAAATTACAACTTCACTATGCATTAATATCGGATCCGTTGCATAAAATTGTTCTAAATGGGAAAATTATTTATTTACAAAATAATCTATATATATAAACGGCAATGTCCTGACTGACTGACTGACTGACTTAAATCAACGCACAGCCCAAACCGCTGGTCCTAGAAAGTTCAAACTTGGCATGTAGATTCTTTATAATGTGTAGAGGCGCACTAAGAACGGATTTTTGAAAATTCCTCTCTTAAAGGGGTTAAATGGGGGGTTAAAGTTTGTATGGGGAAACAAGATTAGTTGGGCTATTTTATTCGAAACTTCACAGGAATGTTTTTAATAATAAATAAGTAAACACGTGTTTCAGGTTTTTTGAAAATTCATTCCCTATGGGGGTTAAATGGAGGGTTAAAGTTTGTATGGGGAAATAAGATTAGTTGGGCTCTTTTAATCGAAACTTCGCATGAATGTTTTTAACAATAAATAAGTAAACACGTGTTTCAAGTTTTTTGAAAATTCATTCCCTATGGGGGTTAAATGGAGGGTTAAAGTTTGTATGGGGAAATAAGATTAGTTGGGCTATTTTATTCGAAACTTCACATGAATGTTTTTAACAATAAATAAGTAAACACGTGTTTCAAGTTTTTTGAAAATTCATTCCCTAAATTGATGTTTATGGATGTGGGTTAAATGGAAGGTTAAAGTTTGTAAGGAGGAACCAGATTCGTTGGGCTATTTAATTCAAAACGTCATAGAAGTGTTGTTGCCAATGAAGAAGTAGGTACTTATCTACATACCTCTACCATGTTATATAGTACGAGTATTTTACCTCGAGTACTTGTATAAAAAAAAAATACTCCTAAGGGGGTAAAACTGGGGTTGAACGTTTGTATGAAAAAAAGTTTAGTTTTAGATTAAGAAATTGCATATTGCGTAAACTAATTTAGAATAAAAATCTAAGAAAAGTAATTCCAAGATTTTTCAAAATTCACCTCCTATAGGTAGAGTTGAAATGGGGCTCCAAAGTTTGTATGGTGAAACAAGATTAGTTGGACTATTTTATCCGAAATTTCACAGGAGTATTCTGTAAATTAAATGAGAACATAAATAATTAATCTTTATTTAAAATTTTCGAAAAACAAACAAAGGTTAATTATTTACGTTTACTTCTGGTTCTAGAGATTCCAAATTTAGCACGTAGGTTCCTTTAAGGGTGTAGGGATAGTTTAAAAAAATTTAAATCAAAATCCACACCCTATGGAGTGCAATGATGGGGGTCCAGAGTTTGTATGGGAAAACTTGATTATTTAAACCATTTTATCCAAAACTTTACAGGAGTATTCCTAAACATAGAAAGATAAAGATGTGTTTTAGGTTTTTGAGAATTCAACCTCTGAAAGGGGTGAAATGGTTAAACAGTAAAAAAAACATCATGGATATCGTTTCTCTGGTTTATCGAGTCACTGTGGTGGGAGTCCTGATTGACTGGACTCATCACCGGTTAAATGTTTTGGCTTGACTATTCTACCATAAGAGAAAAGGACGAAGCCTGTGGCGGATTACATTATTGTTTTGTAGGAGGGTGAATATCTGAGAATTTCAACCGCCTAATTTTGGTGGCATAATTTTTGCCGAAATTTCTAAACGTCTCAATGTTATACTTCGCCATTTGTATAAGATATCGTGCCTCCTTAAAATGACAAAGTAGCACATTGTAACGAATAGAAACTTCGACAAAAATGATGCTACCAAAATTAGGCGGTTGAAACGCTTAGATATTCACCCAGGAAATGACGATGCCTGCGTTGCTAATTTTATTTCGTGTAGTTTATTTGCAATTAAGAATTTAATGATGTCATACTAATATGCTGTTCAATGAAACAGACTTCAGACAGAATGTAATAAGGTAAGATTCTACTTCGGTTTAGGAAAGGTAAGAACTGCGATCTCACACAGAAACGAACGGCTATCAAAGTAGGTTTTGGGTTAGGTTAGAACTGCGACCCCACATAGAAACGAACGACTATCAAGGGAGGTTCAGGTTAGGTTTTTACATTTTTTTTTCATAGAAGTCTAAAATGGGGGGTTAAAGTTTGTATGGGGAAAAAAGATTAGTTGAGCTATTTTATTCGAAACTTCACAGGAATGTTTTTAATAATAAATAAGTAAACACATGTTTCAGGTTTTTTGAAAATTCATTCCCTATTGGGGTTAAATGGAGGGTTAAAGTTTGTATGGGGAAATAAGATTAGTTGGGCTATTTTATTCGAAACTTCACATGAATGTTCTTAACAATAAATACGTAAACACGTGTTTCAGGTTTTTTGAAAATTCATTCCCTATGGGGGTTAAATGGAAGGTTAAAGTTTGTAAGGAGGAACCAGATTCGTTGGGCTATTTAATTCAAAACTTCATAGAAGTGTTCTTGCTAATGAAGATGTAGGTACTTATCTACATACCATGTTATAGTATCTTACCTCGAGTACTTGTATTTAAAAAAAATACTCCTAAGGGGTAAAAATGGGGTTGAAAGTTTGTATGCAAAAAAGTTTAGTTTTAGATTAAGAAATTTCATATTGCGTAAACTAATTAAGAATAAAAATCTGAGAACAGTAATTTCAGAATTTTTCAAAATTCACATCCTAAATGGTTGAAATGGGGCTCCAAAGTTTGTATGGAGAAACAAGATCAGTTGGACTATTTTATCCGAAACTTCGCAGGAGTATTCTGTAAATTAAATGAGAACATAAATAATTAACCTTCATTTAAATTTTTCGAAAAACAAACAAACAAAGGTTAATTATTTATGTTCACTTCTGGTTCTAGAGATTCCAAATTTAGCACGTAGGTTCCTTTAAAAACCTTGGGAAAACTTGATTATTTAAACTATTTGATCCGAAATTTTACAGGAGTATTCCTAACCATAAAAAGATAAAGACGTGTTTTAGGTTTCTTGAGAATTCAACCTCTGAAAGGGGTGAAATGGTTAAACAGTGAAAAAACATCATGGATGTCGTTTCTATGGTTTATCGAGTCACTGTGGTGGGGGTCCTGATTGACTGACTCATCACCGGTTTAAGTGTTTTGGCATGACTATTCTAGCATAAGAGGAAAGGACGAAGCCTGTTGCGGATTACATTATTGTTTTGTAGGAGGGTGAATATCTGAGCGTTTCAACCGCCTAATTTTGGTGGCATAATTTTTGCCGAAGTTTCTAAACATCTCAATGTTATACTTCGCCATTTGTATAAGGTACCATGCCTCCTTAAAATGACAAAGTAACACATTGTAACGAATAGAAATTTCGACAAAAATGATGCCACCAAAATTAGGCGGTTGAAACGCTTAGACGTTCACTCAGGAAATGACGATGCCTGCGTTGCTAATTTTAATTCGTGTAGTTCATTTGCATTTACGTATTTAATCGTGTCCCACTAATATGCTGTTCAATGAAACAGACTTCAGACGGAATGTAATAAGTTAAGATTCTACTTATTCTACAAGGTTTAGGAAAGGTCAGAACTGCAACCCCACACAGAAACGAACGGCTATCAAAGTAGGTTTTGGGTTAGGTTAGAACTGCGACCCCACATAGAAACGAACGACTGTTAAAGTAGGTTTTGGGTTAGGTTAGAACTGCGACCCCACATAGAAACGAACGACTGTCAAAGTAGGTTTTGGGTTAGGTTAGAACTGCGACCCCACATAGAAACGAACGACTGTCAAAGGAGGTTTAGGTTAGGTTTTAACTGTAACCCCATACAGCAACGAACGGCTTTGAAAGTAGGTTTATGTTAGGTTTGAACTCCAACTCCACACAGAAATTAACGGCTTTTAAAGTAGGTAATATATATTTAGGGTAGCTTAGAACTGCGACCCCACACATAAGCAAACATCAGCTATCAAAGTAGTTTTAGGTTATGTTAAAACTGCGACCATTGGGATCCCACGCAGAAATGAACGGTTATTAAAATAGGTTAACAGGTTAAATAGGTTAAACGAACAGCTATCCAAGTAGGTTCAGGGTTAGTTTAGAATTGCGTAATAAAAATTACTAAATTTAAACCAAACTAAAATAAGAACCCGTAAAGGAAAACCTCCATTATAACCTAAATACAAAATAACTCAAGTACCATTCAAAATTCACTGATTTAAATTTACCGGAAACTAAGTACCTATTCTTTGACAGAATAGCTTGACGATGAAATGAAAATACCTACTTGAACCGTTGTCTTTGAAATAACATCCGAAATGTTTGTCGGCATTTAAGGCGAAACTAAAAAAATATATCTCAAAATTAAAACTTATTTTGGCCACTTTTGAATCTCCTGAGAAAAAAAAAACAAAATAGGATTTATTGTTCGCAGGATTCCGTGTAACATGCATAACCTCCTTCTTTTTTGAAGTCAGTTGAAAACATTTTTTTCATAAAAGTCCAAAATCGACGCGTGCGAAGCCGCGGGCAAAAGCTAGTTTAATAATATTAAATAGCTCTCGAATCAGCAAAACATCGGTAGAAAAAATATTTTGCGGTTAACACTGAAATCATGGAGTATTTTTTTTAGCTAGCTGGAACTACACTGTGTCGAGAGTTTGACGTTTAATGTATGAACTTCGTATTCTCTAATGAAAAACTGCGACGAACTCTCCCACAACCTCGCTCACAGCCTCGATTCCTAATGTCAAATAAAACAGCTAGGATTTTAGACAAGGCTGTCTCGACGTCGAGCTCGTTGACGAACGCAGCTTCGAATGTGTGAATAAGAGAATAGCATAGCTGCTTTCCGCACGCGTACGCATGCTAACACGTTTCATGCTAAACGGCCAATTTCGTTAGACAATATGCGTACGCATGCTGATAAATGTGTCTTCACCCTAAAACCTAACGTATCCTTTACTTTCCAATTCATGGTACGGCTACAAAGGCCCTACCGCAAACCACGAACGAAGTGTTGCCTCCCTGTCACACTTATGTACGAATTTACGATTACGAGAGAGAGGCAACACTTTGTAATTCGCGGTCGAGCCTCTAAAAACATACAAGCATCGCTTACACGGTTAACATCTTGAACAAGTCAACAAATTAAAAGCAGATACCGTTTTATCTCGAGTTGGTATCGGATGCCCGTATTCCTTTGTTTTCTTGACAAAAGAGGTTTGCAAACCGGCATGTAAATTAGACAACACACGCGTGCCACGGTGGCACAGCCGCCATCAATTATATGGAAGCGGCCAGAGTCCTCACAAAATATCTAAGAAGGCATCCTTTCATCGTGGAAAATATTCCCACACGTGCCAAAAAATTCGGCAATTCATTCATATGCTGGACTATTAAAAGGTGGAATTCTTTACCGGCACATGTGTTTCGTGTTTCGTGCAAGTTGGGACCCATTTTAAACGAAGTGTGACCGCTACCTATCATCAATCTTCTATCAAAGAATGCTTGACACTTCAATCCCCTAATAAACTCTTACGACACCCGCGTGAGGAAGTCGGGGTGGTGACAAATGTATTCTTACTGCCGTCACCACATACCCGGTTCCAAATCCACACGGTGTTACATTAAATACAAATCTATTTTATAGATACAAAATACCTACGCGTATACTCTATTCGGTTCTCCGGGGCCAAAGGGAGTATAATGACATTTTTTCATTACTCCGCATATTTGCACAGAGACAATTCTACCCTTACTGGTGAAAGTGAGTCATTGAAATTCGTAGAATCTAACCAGCCAGTGACTGCACGAGCGTTTTTTAGATGTTCCTTACATGGCAACAATTTTTCCTATCAATTAACCTGTCATTGTCAATCTGTCATTTAATTTGGTGGCGAATTTTGTTGCCAGGTCACTTTTTTTAATTTGTCGGGTTTTTTTTAATACAGCCTCCGAAGCCTAGTTTGTAGTGACCCTGCCTACGAAGCTGGAGGTTCCGGGTTCGAATCCCGGCGAGGGCATTATTTGTGTATTTATTTATCACAAATATTTGTCATGGCTGTCTATGTATTTAAGTATCTATATGTATCTGTCTATTATATATATCGTCGCCTGGTACCCACATCACAAGCTTTAATTTGAGCTTAACGTGGGACTAGGTCGAGTTGTGTAAGATGTCCCAAGATATTTATTTATTTATTTTTGTGCAGCCACTCGCTGGTTAGACTCTATGAAATAGCTTTTTAGGGTTCCAGATAACACACATCATCAGCCTATTAGGGCTTGTCCATTAATCACGTCATACGATTTTGGCCTATTTTAGACCCCCCCATCCCCATGGTGATACTTGGTGATATTTTCAGGACCCCCCCCCCCCTAGCCAATATCACGTGTAATTTTTTGCCAACTTAAGTAGTCCTTTTAATAACACTTCAATTTACGTACTTTATTGCACACGTGATGGCAAAAAACTTTCTTGCTCACTACGAGGTAAATGTCCGCGAAGAAGAAGAAAACTTAGTTCAGGATTTGACATCGGGTTATGTTTTAAAAAAAGTATGCTGTTCAGCAGAGAGTGACCAAAAAATTACACGTGATTTGTCCGATGACCCCCCCTCCCCTGTGGTGATAATTGGTGATTTTTCTTGACCCCCCCGTCCCCCTATACAGTATGACGTGATTAATGGACAAGCCCTTAAGGTGCATTTAGACCCAACGAGCATTCGCTCAATCTATCCCCCACTCTACGAAATCAACGGATTTCCACGAATCACGTTTTGTGTAACGAACGAATTTCGTTGAATGGAGGATAGAATGAGCGAATGCTCGTCTGGTCTAAATGCATCTTTATACTCCACTACTGGACAAAGGCTAGGCCTTTCCTATTATTAATGCGAATGGACGCATAGGTACTTAATACCTACACTTGTATGTAATCGTCATGCTGCAAATAACTTTAATAACTTTTTTCTTGGAAATTTTATTTCTAAAATGTTTGATTGCATATGCACTAGGGTGCCCCATATTTTACGAATTTTAGAAATGAATAACGCGTACCCCCTAAATCGGTTTTTTTAAACCCAAAACACTCTGAAAAAAAAATCAGATCCTGTAACGGGAACCCGTGCCGACTTTCATATGAAATTCCCATAATAACTATGAAAAAAATTTGTCAGATAGTAAGTTGATAATAATTCATGTATTGTTTTTCTGTTCTCATCAAGCTAATTTTATGATAAAATGTTTATAATGACAGTAGTATTAGTTAATGCCATAGAAAAAAAAAAACGAAAAAAATTTTTGCTCATTTTCATACATTGTATAGGAAAATGGCTTGAAAGTCGGCACGGGTGCAGTTACAGGAATGAACTGAAATTTATTTTCAGAGTGTTTTGAGGTAAAAGAAACCGATTTAGGGGGTACCTATGCGTTATTAATTTCTAAAACTCGTAAAATATGGGACATCCTAATATACGCCTAAGGGTTGTACAGTCAAGGGAATAAACATATATACACATGTTTACTAATGCCTGCAGCATACAGTCTAAAATTGTATATATATTTATACCCTTGGCTGTACATTTTTTTTTACAATATACCCTATTACGGTACAGAGGCCTTCGTACAAGTTCTAAACTTATCTTTGTCTCGTGTAGGCCTACTGTCAAAAGATTTGTATTTCTATCTGTCTCAAATGAGGCAGGCCAGACAGTCCCCAAAGGAAACGGATGTCACAGTGTTGGGTGGGCAGTATGTCAAGTTGAAACATGGGGCTTATGTAGACTGAATAACCTTTAATTTAGGGCTGATTTAATTTCTCAGATAGTAATGATACTAATAATATAATACTTGATTCGGCGATCATTAAATAAATAAAATAAATAAAATTTGATTTATTTTCACCTCACAAAGGATTCATAATAACAATTGTAATTTTACATGAATAAAGTACAAAAAACGTAAACCCTTTGTGAGAGACTGGAGTCTGAACTAGGCGTGAGCCTGTAATACAGATCTCCAGGCCCTCACCCCGGAGACTTCTTCTTCTTAAGTACATATTTACAGTGAGTCTTAAATACTTAATTACAATTATAAAGTTGTATAGCAAAACATGATAATTTTTTTTTTTGACGGATAAACAGAAAACAGAAATAAACTAATATTCATTTTCATGCAAGTACATGCATTTTGTGAGATAGCACATTGTACTGATAATTGTTTCTGCGAACGGTTTCATAGCGAAGAGTCTCGATCAACACCTCAAGAGGCTCTCGCTAGGTGGTTGGATCAAGGGTCAGATGCAGAAGGCGGTAATCCTGGACACGGCGCGCATAGTCCGGCGGTTCCTCTCCCTGTAGCCCTTTTTTTTTTTGTTTAGGGGGGAGAAATGCTTTACGCATACCGCCCGGGTGCGGGAGGGGACCCGAGCGGTTATGTGGGACTCCCGTTTGGCTAATGAGGCCTACGGTATACCCACTAAAAAACCCCCCCATATGCCACCTCGTCGCCTTTTTGGCGGGGTTACGAGAACGCTCTCGCTTACATTCGTAACCCCGCCGGCGGCAGCTGCTTGCCGGCAGCTCCTTCGTGGGTGTCCGAAGACCCTCCACGCTGGGCGCGCCAGATGGTTGGGCGCGCCTCCCTCCTCGGCCTCCATGATGCATTGTGGCGGACCCTTCCGAGACCGCCACAAGGAGCTACAGTCTCGTCGGAAGATTTCCCGGCACCCGGCGGCATATCAGGTCTGTGGTTATGCCGCCGACCACACTTCGGCTGCAGAGGATAGGGCGAGCGGCAACGACAACACCGACACTCCTCTTCCTCTGCAGCCCCACCGACGCCGTTACGGTGGAACGGCCCCGCCAAGGTCGCAGGGGGTAGGGAGAGTGGCGCTCCGTAATACCATCACGCCTCTCCCCCTGCGATCCCACCTCGGCCGCAGAGGATAGGGAGAGCGGCAACGACAACACCGACACTCCTATTCCTCTGCGGTCCACCTCCACGCGTCCTAAGCGGGCTCGGTGAGCCCACTTGGAGCGTCCTCCTCGGGCCAGCCGGCAGCCCAAAACTGGCCGGCCCCTGGTGCCTCTTCGCTTCACCGTGGGTGACCAGTCCACGGTTACTGAGCCCCTCCACCACGACTAGGTGGGCCCCCCACGGGGGGTCTCCCTGTAGCCCTAACCACCGGCAGCTTGGACCCGCTCCGCTGCTGGCGGCACTCTAGGCTAGGTTTTTTATAATGTGTTTATATTTTTGTATGTTTTATTGTACTCGTAATTTACTTTTATAGACATTTTGTAAGAAATCCTAGAGCAAGGATTCAATGAAATAAAATTAATTATAATAATTTTCCTGGAGAAATTTTAAATAAATCACCCTAGTCCCACGCTAAGGTCAATTAAGGCTTGTGTTGTATTCAAAAGTGCTGATAACTAGACCAGCTTGAATAAGAAACCTTTTTAAATTTTATTTTGAACTTAAATACCTAGATAACCATAACCAAGGAGTAAAGGTTTATGATAATAATACACAGTTAATGCCTTCGCCGGGATTCGAACCCCGAACCTCTTCGTAGGCAGGGTCACTACCAACTAAGCTGCACACGCTGCTGCTGACGCATCAGGTGTGGCTTGGCCTTAACACAAACTTCTGCGTTTATATAATCTGTGGCATATATTATAAATGTTAGAAGTGGGTCGCAGGATTTCTTTATCTAATGTCGTGAATGTTTCGGTTCTCGCGACCTCACGGCCTCAACATGCTAGGGATGTTACTCGCGAGGATTCCCGGGAAATATGAACTAAAATATCTTTATTAGATCTTAGGTTAGGTTAGGTATTAGGCTGTGTGGCGACGGCAGTAAGAATACATTTGTCACCACCTCAACTCCTCCTGCGGCTGTCGTAAGAGTCGACTAAGGGATTGAAGTGTCACTGACCATTTTTTTTGTGTTAGGTACACTGAAAATCAGCGTCCTATCACTTTGTGTTGCGACACATGCTGAGTGTTATCCTTTTCCGAAACCAGGATTACTTATAATACCAATTGATGTAATTCAATACTACTTGTGTTTCGAATAAATGCTTCATTCTATCATTCATTCATTATTTGATAAAAGATTGATGGTGGGCAGCAGCGTCATCATAATAGAAACAATACTGCGATCGCCAATCCGCTTTCCCAGCGTGGCGATTATGGGCATTTACCTCCTAATGCGTCTATATGCATAGTTAATAGGAGAGGCCTACGTCCAGCAGTGGACTATCATAGGCTTATGATGAGGTTATTCCAAAGAACAACAGTATGGGATTCTTCAAAAAAGGAGAGTGCAAGTTCTTAATGGGTCGCCAATGAGCAAGTGACACCCCTGGAGTTGCAGACGTCTATAGGCACGTAGACTACTTTCCATCAAGCAGGCTGTATGTTTGTTTGCCACCGACGTAGTAAAAAAAATCCGAAACTAGGTACTCAACTGTAATTCAATGCTCAGTTCGGCCGCAACGAATATGTAAATATTTGACACAATGTGAATAGCGTATATCAAGATTAACTTCTTAGCTGGCAAGCACGAATAGCGGGCAAAACTAATGTTTTTAATGATACATTTTATAATGAGCCTTTAAAAAAACGTCGTTATATTTTTTATTTATTTTTAATATAATTTTAATATTTCAACATCCTTGTTTTTATAATACCTATTACGATTACAGAAAACAAAAAAAACATCCCCTCTTTATGAGTGGAAAAAAATCTATATTTTATGTGTTATGCCACTTTGTTGGTGTCGTTCCAGTGTAATACTTATACACCAAATTTGTAGTCCTAACGGCCAGGATAATACATGGTGAAACTATAAGGGTTCTTAGTTTACTACGGAACCCTAAAAACCGAGGTATAATCCCGGGATAATATTGCCGAGAATTCCATCCCGCGGCAGATGGCACATCACTACTTACGTGTTTGCGTGTAATTCCGCTGGTATTGTATTGTTTCTGTGAATTGCTACAGCATTCTGGCTTATTCATAACATAATTTTGCTTTGTCTCCATATTAGAGTAAAAGTTGTTTATGTCTAACAAAGATAACGGATGTTTTATGTCAGTTAGCGTTTTGGGCTTGTTCTAAATGTGAAATGTGAAAATGTTCCCGCATTTTGACAAATGTCTTGGTAATTTTGAATTTGGTTACCTTAATATTTTGGTTACATTGAATTCCGTATAAAATTAGATAAAATGTTCATGATAACTGTTACAGTTTATCATTTTATTTTTATATCGATCGATAATGTGGAGTGACTGACGTGACATCGGGACATGATCCAAACTGTGAGAAACATGTTAAGATATATTGATTTCAACTTTCACGATTATCACTCATATTTCAAAGAGAAACGGGTCTTAATCGCGTAAATAATATGTTAAGATAGTCCTTTTGCATACTTAACGTTTCCCATGGAGCAAAATATGGAACAAAATGGTTCACGATTCTCAAAGATACAAAAAACAGTCGTTTTGAGAACCTCCCCCGTTTTTGAAGTTGGTTAAAAATTGCGTTTGTTTCCAAAGCAGTCAAATTACGTCCTGTTTTGAAACCTTTTTTCAAACCGTTCACAAATTTTATTTAGTTTTCTTTTCTTAAAAAAACACGTAATGAACAACGAATCCAACATTTTCTCCAGATAAGCACTACCAAAGAAAACGTAAAATCTGAGGGTAGATATTACTTATCGAGAGAGGCTCATCCGGGCCCCTGGAGGGTCCTAAATCAAGACCCTCTTTCCCAGACTTCAAAGATCACAATAGCCTTGGGATCACGCTATTCGAAACAAAAAATGCTTACAAGAATAAAAAAGATTGCATTTGTTTTCCGGTCATATAGGGACCGGAGGTGCCATCTGGTGGAGTAAATTGGGAATTTAACATTTTATATGCTTAGTAGCAGATCTGGCCTCAATTTCACCAGGTACTGACAGGTGCAACAATTGTAAAATATCAATGTTACTGACAGGCTTCCGTAGGCTACAGCTACCGCTTACTATTGATGGTCCATGTGCTTTTTACCACTGATACAGAAAATTACTCGTACGTTTGATATTCACATTTGCTTTACGGTGAAAGAAAACATTGTGAGGAAATCTGCATACATCTGCGGAAACATTCGAGGGTGTACATGAAAGTCCCCAACATCTACTGGGCCAGCGTTGGGTTGGGACAAAATAAGCACGTTTGATGTCGATTTGCGTAAAAATGTCCAGAATACAATACCGTACAACAAAATACAGAAAATTATGAATGGAAATGTTATTACATCTTTAAAATACAACTTTTTATTTTCCGAAACCTATGACTATTGTCGCAAGGTTATGTCGGAATAAAAAGTAGTTATTTACTGCTGATTTACTAAAGTTGTCTGCATTACATTTGATGTTGGTGGCAAACAAAAGCATGGCCTTCTCGTTGGTAAGCGGTAATTGTAGCCTATAATATTTAACGTAAGTTTACGCGATTAAGACCCGTTTGTCGTTAATATATGAGTGAACTAGCTTTTGCCCGCGGCTTCGCACGCGTCGATTTTGGACTTTTATGAAAAAAATGTTTTCAACTGACTTCAAAAAAGAAGGAGGTTATGCATGTTACACGGAATCCTGCGAACAATAAATCCTATTTTGTTTTTTTTTTCTCAGGAGATTCAAAAGTGGCCAAAATAAGTTTTAATTTTGAGATATATTTTTTTAGTTTCGCCTTAAATGCCGACAAACATTTCGGATGTTATTTCAAAGACAACGGTTCAAGTAGGTATTTTCATTTCATCGTCAAGCTATTCTGTCAAAGAATAGGTACTTAGTTTCCGGTAAATTTAAATCAGTGAATTTTGAATGGTACTTGAGTTATTTTGTATTTAGGTTATAATGGAGGTTTTCCTTTACGGGTTCTTATTTTAGTTTGGTTTAAATTTAGTAATTTTTATTACGCAATTCTAAACTAACCCTGAACCTACTTGGATAGCTGTTCGTTTAACCTATTTAACCTGTTAACCTATTTTAATAACCGTTCATTTCTGCGTGGGATCCCAATGGTCGCAGTTTTAACATAACCTAAAACTACTTTGATAGCTGATGTTTGCTTATGTGTGGGGTCGCAGTTCTAAGCTACCCTAAATATATATTACCTACTTTAAAAGCCGTTAATTTCTGTGTGGAGTTGGAGTTCAAACCTAACATAAACCTACTTTCAAAGCCGTTCGTTGCTGTATGGGGTTACAGTTAAAACCTAACCTAAACCTCCTTTGACAGTCGTTCGTTTCTATGTGGGGTCGCAGTTCTAACCTAACCCAAAACCTACTTTGACAGTCGTTCGTTTCTATGTGGGGTCGCAGTTCTAACCTAACCCAAAACCTACTTTAACAGTCGTTCGTTTCTATGTGGGGTCGCAGTTCTAACCTAACCCAAAACCTACTTTGATAGCCGTTCGTTTCTGTGTGGGGTCGCAGTTCTGACCTTTCCTAAACCTTGTAGAATAAGTAGAATCTTAACTTATTACATTCCGTCTGAAGTCTGTTTCATTGAACAGCATATTAGTGGGACACGATTAAATACGTAAATGCAAATGAACTACACGAATTAAAATTAGCAACGCAGGCATCGTCATTTCCTGAGTGAACGTCTAAGCGTTTCAACCGCCTAATTTTGGTGGCATCATTTTTGTCGAAATTTCTATTCGTTACAATGTGTTACTTTGTCATTTTAAGGAGGCATGGTACCTTATACAAATGGCGAAGTATAACATTGAGATGTTTAGAAACTTCGGCAAAAATTATGCCACCAAAATTAGGCGGTTGAAACGCTCAGATATTCACCCTCCTACAAAACAATAATGTAATCCGCAACAGGCTTCGTCCTTTCCTCTTATGCTAGAATAGTCATGCCAAAACACTTAAACCGGTGATGAGTCAGTCAATCAGGACCCCCACCACAGTGACTCGATAAACCATAGAAACGACATCCATGATGTTTTTTCACTGTTTAACCATTTCACCCCTTTCAGAGGTTGAATTCTCAAGAAACCTAAAACACGTCTTTATCTTTTTATGGTTAGGAATACTCCTGTAAAATTTCGGATCAAATAGTTTAAATAATCAAGTTTTCCCAAGGTTTTTAAAGGAACCTACGTGCTAAATTTGGAATCTCTAGAACCAGAAGTGAACATAAATAATTAACCTTTGTTTGTTTGTTTTTCGAAAAATTTAAATGAAGGTTAATTATTTATGTTCTCATTTAATTTACAGAATACTCCTGCGAAGTTTCGGATAAAATAGTCCAACTGATCTTGTTTCTCCATACAAACTTTGGAGCCCCATTTCAACCATTTAGGATGTGAATTTTGAAAAATTCTGAAATTACTGTTCTCAGATTTTTATTCTTAATTAGTTTACGCAATATGAAATTTCTTAATCTAAAACTAAACTTTTTTGCATACAAACTTTCAACCCCATTTTTACCCCTTAGGAGTATTTTTTTTAAATACAAGTACTCGAGGTAAGATACTATAACATGGTATGTAGATAAGTACCTACATCTTCATTAGCAAGAACACTTCTATGAAGTTTTGAATTAAATAGCCCAACGAATCTGGTTCCTCCTTACAAACTTTAACCTTCCATTTAACCCCCATAGGGAATGAATTTTCAAAAAACCTGAAACACGTGTTTACGTATTTATTGTTAAGAACATTCATGTGAAGTTTCGAATAAAATAGCCCAACTAATCTTATTTCCCCATACAAACTTTAACCCTCCATTTAACCCCAATAGGGAATGAATTTTCAAAAAACCTGAAACATGTGTTTACTTATTTATTACTAGCTTTTGCCCGCGGCTTCGCACGCGTAGATTTTGGACTTCTATGAAAAAAAATGTTTTGAACCGACTTCAAAAAAGAAGGAGGTTATCATTTCGATGGTATGTAGTTATATATTATGCATGTTACACGGTTTCCTGCAAATAATGAACCCTCTTTTGTATTTTTTTTCTCAGGAGATTCAAAAGTGGCCGAAATAAGTTTAATATTTGTGATATTTTTTTGGGTTTCGCCTTGACTTGTTGGCAATCATTTAATCGAATGTTGTTTCAAAGACAACGGTTCAAGTATTTTCATTTCATCGACAAGTCATTCTGTCGAAGAATAGTTTTTAGTAAATTTAGATCAGGGAATTTTGAATGGTGCTTGAGGTTTTCCTTTACGGGTTCTTATTTTAGTTTGGTTTAAATTTAGTAATATTTATTCCGCAGTTCTAAACTAACCCTGAAACTACTTTGATAGCTGTTCGCTTATGTGTGGGGTCACAGTTGTAACCTAACTTAAACATATTTTAATAGCCGTTCGTTTCTATGTGGGGTCGCACTGGTCGCAGTTCTAACCAAACCTAAACCTACTTTGATAGCCGTTTGCTTTTGTGTGGGGTCGCAGTTCTAACCTAAACTAAACCTACTTTGATATTTAGCCGTTTGCTTATGTGTGGGGTTGCAGTTCTAACCTAACCTAAACCTATTTGAATAACCGTTCATTTCTGCGTGGAATCGCAATGGTCGCAGTTTTAACCTAATCTTACCTACTTTGATAGCCGTTTGCTTATGTGTGGGGTCGCAGTTCTAACCTAACCTAAACCTACTTTAATAGCCGTTAGTTTCTGTGTGGGGTTGGAGTTCAAACCTAACATAAACCTACTTTCAAAGCCGTTCGTTTCTGTGTGGGGTAACTATTCAAACCTAACCTGAACCTCCTTTGATAGTCGTTCGTTTCTGTGTGGAGTCGCATTTCTAATTTAACCCAAAACCTACTTTGATAGCCGTTCGTTTCTGTGTGGGATCGCAGTTCTAACCTTTCCTAAACCTAAGTAGAATCTTACCTTATTACATTCTGTTTGAAGTCTGTTTCATTGAACAGCATATCCCTTTCTTTCCCATATATTTGTTAATCCGAATTTCGTTAGTCAGAAATTAATATCCATATAATTTACTGATATAAGCATCAATGGTCATAATTTTTGTTAAGTATAACGATTAATAGATCTAACATTACTAACCTATAACATTACATACTCTAATTACAGAAGGTATAAAATTGCTGACTATAAGATTCAAAGGTCTATCTATCATTTTTTAGTAATATTTTAAGTCATACATTTGAACCTACTAATGGTTCTTACTCATAACTAACCGAATTTCATCCAATAAATTGAATATTAAATACGAAATTTATAACTTTCCTTAATTTAAATTAATGGACTATGATGCAATTTAGGAAACTTCCTTACCTACTCGACTCTAAGGCAGGCCAGTGGTAGGTACGACGACGAGCGAAGCGAGGAGGAGTGTTAGGTTGAACTGTGACCTTACAGCGCGCGAGCCGAGCGAGCGAAGCGAGCGTGCCGCGGCAGCGGCCGGCGAAGCGCCAGGACCGACTTTTAAAATAATACTCTTACTATTTACTTACTAACTAAGTTTATTACCATGTTTACTTACTAAATTTATTAGGTGGTGTAAAAAAATATATTATAGCAACATCATTAGGTACACTGACATAATTACGCGACAACAAATAATTACAACTTGCGAATATAGACGTTGCAACAGTTACCTATAATAAGGAAGGTTATTGCTTTTAACATTCTGGGAATGATGCTATATGGATTTTAAAAGTTATGGGCATCGACTTTTATTACTAACAATAATTATGACCTACATAAAACTGACCACCGATTTATAATATTAATTTTTATGACTTATGACAATATGACTAAAAAAAATTCGGACCTACAACGTTATTCGCTTAAAAAATCGAACTTCAAACTTTATGGGAACCAATAGAGACCCTAGTATGACATAATTAAATACTTAATTGCAAATAAACTACACGAATTAGAAAGCTGAATTTACGGCGAGGCGGCCCGCGTACCCGCGCTGCTTATACATATACTGTCCGCGAGCTGTCAAACAAACATTTGAAATTCGTTCGCTTTGAATCATATGTCGCATCATATTTTTAACGAACAAACAAATAAATATGATTTTGTCTAGACTTAAAAAATAAAACCTCACAATGACCTTTTATGTAGCAAACTGCATTACTTACCAAAATTTTATATTAAAAGTATCTACGTATTCATCGTACCTATGTTACTTGTATATAACATGGCATGTAGATAAGTACCTACATCTTCATTGGCAAGAACACTTCTATGAAGTTTTGAATTAAATAGCCCAATGAATTTGGTTCCTTCATACAAACTTTAACCTTCCATTTAACCCCTATAGGGAATGAATTTTCAAAAAACCTGAAACACGTGTTTACTAATTTATTGTTAAAAACATTCATGTGAAGTTTCGAATAAAATAGCCCAACTAATCTTATTTCCCCATACAAACTTTAACCCTCCATTTAACCCCCATAGGGAATGAATTTTCAAAAAACCTGAAATACGTGTTTACTTATTTATTGTTAGCAACATTTCTGTGAAGTTTCGAATAAAATAGCTCAACTTATCTTATTTCCCCATACAAACTTTAACCCTCCATTTAACCCTTTTAAAGGATGAATTTTCAAAAAACCTGAAACACGTGTTTACTTATTTATTATTAAAAACATTCCGGTGAAGTTTCGAATAAAATAGCTCAACTAATCTTATTTCCCCATACAAACTTTAACCCTCCATTTAACCCCCATAGGGGATGAATTTTCAAAAAACCTGAAATATGTGTTTACTTATTTATTGTTAGCAACATTCATGTGAAGTTTCGAATAAAATAGCCCAACCAATCTTATTTCCCCATACAAACTTTAACCCTCCATTTAACCCCTTTAAGGGATGAATTTTCAAAAAACCTGAAAAATGTGTTTACTTATTTATTATTAAAAACATTCCTGTGAAGTTTCGAATAAAATAGCCCAACTAATCTTATTTCCCCACACAAACTTTAACCCTCCATTTAACCCCCATAGGGAATGAATTTTCAAAAAACCTGAAATACGTGTTTTCTTATTTATTGTTAAAAACATTCATGTGAAGTTTCGAATAAAATAGCCCAACTAATCTTATTTCCCGATACAAACTTTAACCCTCCATTTAACCCCTTTAAGGGATGAATTTTCAAAAAACCTGAAACACGTGTTTACTTATTTATTATTAAAAACATTCCTGTGATGTTTCGAATAAAATAGCTCAACTAATCTTATTTCCCCATACAAACTTTAACCCCCCATTTAACCCCTTTACGGGATGAATTTTCAAAAATCCGTTCTTAGTGCGCCTCTAAACATTATAAAGAATGTACATGCCAAGTTTGAACTCTCTAGGACCAGCGGTTTGGGCTGTGCATTGATTTAAGTCAGTCAGTCAGTCAGTCAGGACATTGCCGTTTATATATATAGATTAAAAACATTCCTGTGAAGTTTCGAATAAAATAGCTCAACTAATCTTTTTTCCCCATACAAACTTTAACCCCCCATTTTAGACTTCTATGAAAAAAAAATGTAAAAACCTAACCTGAACCTCCCTTGATAGTCGTTCGTTTCTATGTGGGGTCGCAGTTCTAACCTAACCCAAAACCTACTTTGATAGCCGTTCGTTTCTGTGTGAGATCGCAGTTCTTACCTTTCCTAAACCGAAGTAGAATCTTACCTTATTACATTCTGTCTGAAGTCTGTTTCATTGAACAGCATATTAGTATGACATCATTAAATTCTTAATTGCAAATAAACTACACGAAATAAAATTAGCAACGCAGGCATCGTCATTTCCTGGGTGAATATCTAAGCGTTTCAACCGCCTAATTTTGGTAGCATCATTTTTGTCGAAGTTTCTATTCGTTACAATGTGCTACTTTGTCATTTTAAGGAGGCACGATATCTTATACAAATGGCGAAGTATAACATTGAGACGTTTAGAAATTTCGGCAAAAATTATGCCACCAAAATTAGGCGGTTGAAATTCTCAGATATTCACCCTCCTACAAAACAATAATGTAATCCGCCACAGGCTTCGTCCTTTTCTCTTATGGTAGAATAGTCAAGCCAAAACATTTAACCGGTGATGAGTCCAGTCAATCAGGACTCCCACCACAGTGACTCGATAAACCAGAGAAACGATATCCATGATGTTTTTTTTACTGTTTAACCATTTCACCCCTTTCAGAGGTTGAATTCTCAAAAACCTAAAACACATCTTTATCTTTCTATGTTTAGGAATACTCCTGTAAAGTTTTGGATAAAATGGTTTAAATAATCAAGTTTTCCCATACAAACTCTGGACCCCCATCATTGCACTCCATAGGGTGTGGATTTTGATTTAAATTTTTTTAAACTATCCCTACACCCTTAAAGGAACCTACGTGCTAAATTTGGAATCTCTAGAACCAGAAGTAAACGTAAATAATTAACCTTTGTTTGTTTTTCGAAAATTTTAAATAAAGATTAATTATTTATGTTCTCATTTAATTTACAGAATACTCCTGTGAAATTTCGGATAAAATAGTCCAACTAATCTTGTTTCACCATACAAACTTTGGAGCCCCATTTCAACTCTACCTATAGGAGGTGAATTTTGAAAAATCTTGGAATTACTTTTCTTAGATTTTTATTCTAAATTAGTTTACGCAATATGCAATTTCTTAATCTAAAACTAAACTTTTTTTCATACAAACGTTCAACCCCAGTTTTACCCCCTTAGGAGTATTTTTTTTTTATACAAGTACTCGAGGTAAAATACTCGTACTATATAACATGGTAGAGGTGTGTAGATAAGTACCTACTTCTTCATTGGCAACAACACTTCTATGACGTTTTGAATTAAATAGCCCAACGAATCTGGTTCCTCCTTACAAACTTTAACCTTCCATTTAACCCACATCCATAAACATCAATTTAGGGAATGAATTTTCAAAAAACTTGAAACACGTGTTTACTTATTTATTGTTAAAAACATTCATGTGAAGTTTCGAATAAAATAGCCCAACTAATCTTATTTCCCCATACAAACTTTAACCCTCCATTTAACCCCCATAGGGAATGAATTTTCAAAAAACCTGAAATACGTGTTTTCTTATTTATTGTTAAAAACATTCATGTGAAGTTTCGAATAAAATAGCCCAACTAATCTTATTTCCCGATACAAACTTTAACCCTCCATTTAACCCCTTTAAGGGATGAATTTTCAAAAAACCTGAAACACGTGTTTACTTATTTATTATTAAAAACATTCCTGTGATGTTTCGAATAAAATAGCTCAACTAATCTTATTTCCCCATACAAACTTTAACCCCCCATTTAACCCCTTTACGGGATGAATTTTCAAAAATCCGTTCTTAGTGCGCCTCTAAACATTATAAAGAATGTACATGCCAAGTTTGAACTCTCTAGGACCAGCGGTTTGGGCTGTGCATTGATTTAAGTCAGTCAGTCAGTCAGTCAGGACATTGCCGTTTATATATATAGATTAAAAACATTCCTGTGAAGTTTCGAATAAAATAGCTCAACTAATCTTTTTTCCCCATACAAACTTTAACCCCCCATTTTAGACTTCTATGAAAAAAAAATGTAAAAACCTAACCTGAACCTCCCTTGATAGTCGTTCGTTTCTATGTGGGGTCGCAGTTCTAACCTAACCCAAAACCTACTTTGATAGCCGTTCGTTTCTGTGTGAGATCGCAGTTCTTACCTTTCCTAAACCGAAGTAGAATCTTACCTTATTACATTCTGTCTGAAGTCTGTTTCATTGAACAGCATATTAGTATGACATCATTAAATTCTTAATTGCAAATAAACTACACGAAATAAAATTAGCAACGCAGGCATCGTCATTTCCTGGGTGAATATCTAAGCGTTTCAACCGCCTAATTTTGGTAGCATCATTTTTGTCGAAGTTTCTATTCGTTACAATGTGCTACTTTGTCATTTTAAGGAGGCACGATATCTTATACAAATGGCGAAGTATAACATTGAGACGTTTAGAAATTTCGGCAAAAATTATGCCACCAAAATTAGGCGGTTGAAATTCTCAGATATTCACCCTCCTACAAAACAATAATGTAATCCGCCACAGGCTTCGTCCTTTTCTCTTATGGTAGAATAGTCAAGCCAAAACATTTAACCGGTGATGAGTCCAGTCAATCAGGACTCCCACCACAGTGACTCGATAAACCAGAGAAACGATATCCATGATGTTTTTTTTACTGTTTAACCATTTCACCCCTTTCAGAGGTTGAATTCTCAAAAACCTAAAACACATCTTTATCTTTCTATGTTTAGGAATACTCCTGTAAAGTTTTGGATAAAATGGTTTAAATAATCAAGTTTTCCCATACAAACTCTGGACCCCCATCATTGCACTCCATAGGGTGTGGATTTTGATTTAAATTTTTTTAAACTATCCCTACACCCTTAAAGGAACCTACGTGCTAAATTTGGAATCTCTAGAACCAGAAGTAAACGTAAATAATTAACCTTTGTTTGTTTTTCGAAAATTTTAAATAAAGATTAATTATTTATGTTCTCATTTAATTTACAGAATACTCCTGTGAAATTTCGGATAAAATAGTCCAACTAATCTTGTTTCACCATACAAACTTTGGAGCCCCATTTCAACTCTACCTATAGGAGGTGAATTTTGAAAAATCTTGGAATTACTTTTCTTAGATTTTTATTCTAAATTAGTTTACGCAATATGCAATTTCTTAATCTAAAACTAAACTTTTTTTCATACAAACGTTCAACCCCAGTTTTACCCCCTTAGGAGTATTTTTTTTTTATACAAGTACTCGAGGTAAAATACTCGTACTATATAACATGGTAGAGGTATGTAGATAAGTACCTACTTCTTCATTGGCAACAACACTTCTATGACGTTTTGAATTAAATAGCCCAACGAATCTGGTTCCTCCTTACAAACTTTAACCTTCCATTTAACCCACATCCATAAACATCAATTTAGGGAATGAATTTTCAAAAAACTTGAAACACGTGTTTACTTATTTATTGTTAAAAACATTCATGTGAAGTTTCGAATAAAATAGCCCAACTAATCTTATTTCCCCATACAAACTTTAACCCTCCATTTAACCCCCATAGGGAATGAATTTTCAAAAAACTTGAAACACGTGTTTACTTATTTATTGTTAAAAACATTCATGCGAAGTTTCGATTAAAAGAGCCCAACTAATCTTATTTCCCCATACAAACTTTAACCCTCCATTTAACCCCCATAGGGAATGAATTTTCAAAAAACCTGAAACACGTGTTTACTTATTTATTATTAAAAACATTCCTGTGAAGTTTCGAATAAAATAGCCCAACTAATCTTGTTTCCCCATACAAACTTTAACCCCCCATTTAACCCCTTTAAGAGAGGAATTTTCAAAAATCCGTTCTTAGTGCGCCTCTACACATTATAAAGAATCTACATGCCAAGTTTGAACTTTCTAGGACCAGCGGTTTGGGCTGTGCGTTGATTTAAGTCAGTCAGTCAGTCAGTCAGGACATTGCCGTTTATATATATAGATATCGTGAAAGTTTAAACCAATATACAAAATGGTCCAATCTTAGAGCTAGTTCTAGATACCACGTCACTTCTCCATCATCATCATCATATCGGCTAAAAGAAGTCCATTGCTGAACATAGGCCCCCCACAAAGACAGCCACAATGACCGGTCCTGCGCCACCCGCATCCATCGGACTCCTGCAACCTTCACCAGGTCATCAGTCCACCTTGTGGGGGGCCTACTTGCGCTGCGCCTTCCGGTACGAGACCATCAGTTCTACGCGCAAAGTGCCCCGCCCACTGCCACTTCAGTTAAGCGATTCGAAGAAAAAATTCTATATCGGTTACTTTGATTCTACCGCGGATGGTCTCATTTCTAATACGATCCCGTAGACAGACTCCTAGCATAGCCCCTTCCATTGCCCTTTGGATGACTTTAAGCCTTCTTATGAGGCCCATTGTAAGCAACCACGTTTCAGTACCGTATGGCACTGGCAACTAGGGCTGCCAACCGTCCCGCTATATGCGGGACGTCCCGTTTCTGTGGCCTTAAAGTATGCGTCGACGTCGATTGTCCCGCTTTTCATGGAACACTAAACTGAAAATACTAGAATAATAATATGAATACGTAAATGAGAGAAAATACTAGAATAATAATATGAATACGTAATTAAGATTGCGTAATATTAATTTGAATGTACCGCGACGTCCACGACTATAGCCTGCGAGCACCGTGCACTGAACATGTATACTGCCAAAATATGAATGATTGCGATGGGTGCATTAGGTACATCTAAATTGAACCTATCTGTCCCGCATTTTATACCTAGCCAAGTCCCGCAATTTATTCGCGAATGTACCGCATATCTGTGATCTTTGGTTGGCAGCCCTACTGGCAACACACACACTAATCAAAGACTTTCGTCTTCAAATGATCGCTAATATTTTCAAACCTCGTATTTTCGAAAGCAAAACTTTAGAGCTAGTAATATCCAACATAATTGAACTTGTTTATGAATTTATGTTTATTACGCAATCGATCGTATAAATACATAAAAGTCGTGAAAGTTTAAATCAATATTTGTGAAGGTTGCCAATCACACGATAAATATCGAAGCCCCGAGGCGCGGGCCTCCGCAATTTATTTTATTTTACGGAGCCCCGCGATAAGTGGGCGACGTGACTCCGCTGACGGGAGTTGGCAATAAACTACAAACTAGTGCCGGGGGCAAGTAAATAAATATTAGAGGATATGGGCGTAAAAGATTGAGGATTCCTCGTTGTTAAGACATCTACAGACGTAGGCATGATCTTTGCCTTACGGCTTTTCACAGATACCGTATTCATATTGCTGTCACAAATTCAGAATGTTCTTTTGGGTCGATTGCATTAAATCTGTACATATTTAAGGCCTTAGTCAAAACTAAAATAATGATCGCTTCAATTGTGTTATGAAAGTCAGTCTTATTAATATTAAGTATACAGGGCGCTCGAGAGCATCCCAAAAAAATTTAATGCTGAATTCCTGACCATATTTAGAGTCTTTAATGTCTTTAATTTCCTGGTGTCGGATTGGTTTCAGAGATAATCAACCTTTTTTCGAAACCAGTTTTTCGACGTAACTCGTCATAAAACTTCTTTTTGATTACAATGGTACCACAATGTGTTTTAATATTACCACACCTTTTGCCTGGCAATCAAAAAATGAGAATAGACTTGACGAAATAACCGGTACCTAAAAAAACAATTGAAATAAATAATTTAAACAAATCGTTGTTATGACAAAAAGTACAGGAAATGTTAAAAATATTCAAAAAGGTATATATAAAAAAAAATATTTTTTTTGGTGGTATTTGACATTACGTCTCATAATATTTTTTGTTTACTTTCATGCCTGAAATGCATAGTTAAAATCTTTTGTAATGCTCGCGGGCACCCTGTATAGTAAAACAATGTATAAATAGATTATTTTATTTATTCAATCATAAAAATAAATACTCGATATCGACTTCACTGATGCGTATGTGGAAAACGCCACCAACTGTCTGTGCGCTGGTGATGCATTCCACGAAAAAGTCTACCGATGTCCCGTACAAAGGCGGTTTCTGTGAAAATTGTAGATTTATCGAAGTTCTCTTTCGTGACCCGAGGAGTTAAAAATTGGTCAAAAAATATACTCAAATTCAAATTTAATTTAAAAATCAAGTTGATGGGTGAATATCTGGCCTACTACCGCGAAAATCGAAATTCGTAAATTTCGAGGATTTTTCTCTGTCACTCAAACGAAGGCGTCATTAGAGTGAGTGAAACAAATCCTTGAAATTTACGAATTTTGTTTTTCGCGGTAGGACCGCTGAGCGTTTCAACTCTAAACTTCGTTATTTGTATAAGGTACTGTGCCTCCTTCGAAACTTTGGCAAAAATGATGCCACCAAAATTAAGCGGTTGAAACGCTCAGATATTCACCCTTGTAATAGATAGCCCATGGAATGCTCCAAATTATGACTGAATCTAATACCGCTCCACTTTTGAAGAATACACTTCGATATGTTTATGTACCTACCTTTGCCGTATAAAACGGAGCAAATGGCCCGAAGATATTCCCGGGCATTCTTCACTAATTGCTCTCCCGCTTAATATGCGACGGCACGCAAAAAAAGACAAATTAAAAGAACAAATGAATATTGATATCGTGAACTGCCGGATTCGTTTGCTATCAGTTCCGAGTCAGAGAGCCCTCATTAGATGGAGCATAAAATAGATAGAATAATAATTTATTCGTAGACTTTGTAACACTTGTATAAGCAAAGACATCTTACAGACGTAGTATTGCAAAAAGGAACCAATCGACACGAATTCGTCATTTTAAAGATTAACTTGTTTGTTTGGATTTAAAGTGTTAATTAGAATGACAAATTTGTGTGGATTGGTCCCTTGTTGGCCAGCCCAGCCGTGTGGTGACAGCAATAAGAATACATTTGTCGCCACCCCAACTCCTCCTGCGGGTGTCGTAAGAGATTGAAGAGGCTAAGGGATTGAAGTGTCACTGACCATTACTTGATAAGAGATTGACGATGGACAGCAGCGTCATTGTGTGAAATGAGGAGCTGTAATCTAATTCTAGCAATTTACCAAGATTTTTTTCTTTTTCTCCTATTATGTTACTATTTTGCTTATGTGTAATGGTGTACACTCGTATGAAGGTCACAAAAGTGGAAATTGTAAAAATGTATGCAATTTTTAGGATTCGTTTTGCGTAAGTAGTATAAGTAGCCCGATATAAAGAAATTAATAAGAAAATTTAGAAATGACAAACGGATAAACTCGCGTAACATATTATTTAAATCTAACTTCATCCCGACGTTTCGATCACTTTACAGGGTTCGTGGTCTGCGGGCGACGCGAGTTTATCCGTTTTTTTTTTAAGTTTTATTTTATGAGTAATCCTCGCGGTAACTGCAGAAAATATTAAGAAAATTTAGATTGTTATACAACTCCCTGCATTGGTAAAGTTCATTTCAAATACGAAGGCCCGATTCCATTTGACAAAATCATTAGGCGCCAACAATAGAATCAGTGATAACAAATAATACATTTGTGCATCAAGGGGGGTAAGTACGGAATTACTAACGTGATTGTTAGAAGCCCGAAGCCGTAGGCATGTTTTTCATCACACTTGCCGACAAAAAAAAAATTAAGACATAATATTATTATATGACGTACTGAAATTTCTATTACTCCCTAGGGAATTTCACTTTTCTATTACTCCCGCTACGCGCGCAAGCAATGACGCGCTTAGACAGAAAGTGTAATGAAAAGATATTACTCCCGCTACGCGCGCAAGCAATGACGCGCTTAGACAGCAAGTGTAATGAAAAGATACTTGGCCAGACCCTTTTGTGGAGTCATATTTTTTGCAAACATCTGTGTACAACACGACCCAATTTGTAGTGGACCAATTAAATGACGAAAGTTTCGAGCGGCATCGGGCCTTCCTATTTGAAATGGACTTTACCTATAATACGGTATCTGTAGGCGGTAGTCCCGGTTATATTCCGATGGGATTCAAAATCGACAGCGCTTTGATTGTTACCGGTTCGGTCACCATCAGATTTAACGGAACGCCCAGGGTGCTCGTAAGTATCTGAGCACGGCTCTCTTGTCACGGCGTTAGAGTGCGTGTTTAGATATTTTTGGGCACCGTGGCCGCTCAGATATATCTGATCTGGTGCTCTAGCAAACAAGGTCGATGAAATGTTAGTTCAGTGGAAAGTGGTTTGCTTATGGCTTATGGATTCGGTGGTGCAATTCAGTATGAAAGACAAACAAGTTCGTACCTTTCATTCGATAACTTTACGTGTTTTATGTACGAATTCAAAGACTAGACGCAAGCATATGTTTGTACGTCTGCATGCAGGCTGAATTACACTGTGCAGTACAACATTATTGTAACAAAACAATTTAATAACTGTATTCTGAGCAAATAAATACTTTGACTTTAGTTCAAATATCTGTTGACTTTGTACAGGTACGCAGAATTTACCAGTTTTAGTTACGCGATTTTTCCCTATGGGTGTTGTGTAGATTAGATACACAGTATTTAAGAGTGCTATTTACGTGGTATTGCACTATCCCCGATGATGCAATCATGACGGTCCCCCTATAATGCCACCCAGCTAACGAAAAACACTACATACATACTGACCAAAACACAGAATTAGATTTGGATAGAAGAAACAAGTTCATTCGATTGTATGGCGGCCGAGCGTGTCAGATTTTGTACTGAAGTTGTTACTTACCTATGATTTTAAATATGTCTCAGGCCCTTGAGTTTTCATATTTTTTTGTGTTGTTACAATTAATATTACTTAAGGAGGCATTATTAATGTTTTTGTTCACTTCAACTTGCAAAATTTGACGCCCGAAAGCTGCAAGCTGTGATTAAAGACGGACAACTCAGTGGATTTCACTGAGTTCATTTGACACGCTAAGTAGATACGTTTGCTTCATCTATGGTATATATTATGACATCTGTGGACCTAAACAATAGTTAATTGTGCATCTAGGGAGGTAAGTACGGTATGACTAACGAGAGTGTTAGAAGCCGGACACCGTAGGCGGAGGGATTTTAATGACTCGAGTCAGTATTCCGCTTACGGACCGTGATGCATACAATGTATTTCATCACGCTTGCTAGCAAAAAAAATGTTTTAAGAGAAAATATTATTAAATGACGTACTAAGATTTCTATTACTCCCTAGGGAAATTCACTTTTCAATTACTACCGCAATGCATGCAAGCAATGGTGCGCTTACAAAGCAAGTGTGATGAAAAACACATTACTTTCTTCCCACCCATAGAAATTACTAAAATTCACAGCATGACATAGAACTTTATCTCCCTCTCATTGTCACAGCCTGTGTAATCTAATTCGGGCCATAAATTAAACGAAGCATGGGATTCTTTAGTATAATCATGAAATTGACAACATTTCATATTTCTTAGTCCTAGTTTTTATTGTCTGTTTTGAAAGAACTCAATATTAAAAAATACACGTATTTTTTTATTTTTCAAAAAAATTGCTATTTTAGTGCATAAATCTCTTTTTATTACTACTTCGAGCAAAAAGAGCGTAAGTCACAAACGTCAAAAATCAGCTAATTGACGTCACAAGTGATGTTTCAAACACGTAAGAAAACGACGAAAAACGGTAACAAGTGTCAAATGTCACTGCCAAACACCAGTGATATTCCAACCACAAGACTTTTTGGTTATAGTGGCAGCTCTGAATCAGCTATGTGACGTCACTTCCCCTTTAAACAATTTTTAAGATTCTTAACAAAAATATTGCAAAAAAAATTACAAAAATATATTTTTGTTATATACATGCGTATATCTCGAAATGGTTTTCGATTTAGGGACATCGAACATTTTGAAACGTTGTCAATTAGGTTTTTTTAAAGGTTACCCCACAGATTTTTTCCAAGATTTTCAGAGCAGCAATGTAGGTAAAAACATTTGTTATACCACGTTGGTGGCAAACAAGCATACGGCCCGCCTGATGGAAAGCAGTCACCGTAGCCTATGGGCGCCTGCAACCTCAGGGTGTCACATGCGCGTTGCCGACCCAATAAAAATAACGTTGGCACAACAAAGTGGCTCCACTCCACCTGATCGTAAGTGAAAAGTAGAGCCCAAATCGCGGCGGCAACGAACAGGAGACAATCAGTAACCTGTTAGTTGCCACCGCCTTGCTGGCCCGCTAGATGCTGGTAAATACACCGGCTGACCCCGAAACACGGCAAACACTAAGGTAAGTCATTTCACGGGCGTTTACACCGAATGTACGGTGGTAGCCAACCAGGCGGGTACTAGTAAAAATACCCTACCACCGGCTGAGAAGCTGGATACTCAGTATTTCCCTTAGTCGACTCCTACGACACCCACGGAAAGAGAGGGGCGGTGATTTTTGTATTCTTACTCCGTCACCGCACGGATGTTAATTATTGATATGGCAGTTATGTCATCTGGTTTTGAAATCACCTGTCAACGAGAGTTTATCTTGAGTGTATTGCTCTACGTTGCGCGACGAATTATTTCGTACGGATAATTTGGATGCTCTAATTTTAAGTAAAAGTTATCTAAATGTATTTATTATTTCCTAAACTAACCCCTATTAAGAGCTTCGCCCGTATTAGACTTACACCCTGTATATCACTTTCATAAAAGACTTATTGGCTCTAGTCAATCTGGGTGGCACCCTCTCCGAATCACAATGTAAAAAAAAACATCACAGTTTTATAACAAAAAAATGTATTTGGAGGTTAGAAAGTTATCAAGTAAATATAATAATTAAGAATTTATAGGTTGTAAACAATGACACTTACATTATTCTTATGGTTATTAAATATACATATGTGTCAGTGCACATGGAAAGGTGCCTGTCACGGTGTAAACCTGATTGAAGATGTCATGGTATTTCAAATGGACTTTATCGAAGAACACCATAAGGTATATTTTAAGAGTCGAGACAAGGTACCTTTCCATGTGCACTGACACATATTAATACAAAAAAGTTAAGGCATGCAAATGTTGTCATGAATATTGAACCGACTACCATTCAGGCTATAAAAAAAACATTTGACGTCTTAATCATTAAATAAAACTATTAAAACGGACAAACTCGCGTTTTTTAATTAAATTTAACTTCGACGTTTCGAACACTTTACAGGGTTCGTTGCCCGCAGACCACGAGTTTATCCGTTTTTCATAGTTTTATTTCATGTGTAATCCTCGCATTAACCGAAGAAAATAAATCTTAATAATTTTTACTTTTCGATGTTATAAAAATATATTTATATTAATCGTTCAGTTAGCAAACTTTGTGCCAAAACTAGTCCAAATTACCTTCGTTTGAACACTTTCAGCGTAATAACTACTTGTGACTTCATAATGGAAATCCGATGAAAGATCGATTTCAATTACGGCTGATGGGCAACCAAACTTTGCCAACCTTTCGAATATAAAATTACAAATATCGAAACTACTTCCATTCGTATAGTTTAGTAGGTAGACGATAGCACTACCATTCATGAGTGCACAAGCAATACTTAGCCATATTGACAATGGTTCAGGTTCATCTAAATCATGCTCTTCAACTTCGGGGGGCCAGACAAAACTAACAACAGGTATAGGTATTTTAAATCCCGTTACAATAGTTGTATCTTGCCGTGAAATAAAATCGTTGTGCTTCCAATTCCTTTTGCTTTCATTTCTTATGGCATTTGCAATGTTGTCATTAATGTCGTCAAAGGCTTTAATAACTGTTTCATAACGGTCGGAAAAAGATTTTTTGTCCCACGCCCGTTGATGTTGTGTCAAACGTTCAATAGTTTCCTTGTTAGTACACATAATATGTTTTGAATACGTTTTATCAAATACAGCTTGTGAGACTTCCGGTGGTCCATCGAAATTGCAATAATCGTTTATCCAAACAATGGGCACATTCGCGTTTAGTGCTATTTCATTTGCTTCAGACACTCCGCTGGCCCACACTGATAAGCATAGTTTCTTGGAACCCTGGTTTAAAAGAGAAAGAAGTTCATTAATAGTTCTGAAAGCTTCAACAAATACGACAAGATCGCTTTGTTTTTTGGCTTCTTTAATATCGCCTGCATAATCTACGTAAAATGTTTTATTTTCATATTTGAAAGCTTCTAAGCAATTCGATTTGAAATGTATGTTGGCTTTCTGCTGCGATCTACATTTCCAAGTTACGATGTCCTTGAAGTCTTTATAAACGCTTTCTTGTACGAAGATCCTTGCAAGAGGGAATGGATGAGCTTCAGAATTCAGAAAAGTATCCACAGCGGAGTCTACGTCTGATTTTTCAGTAATGATGCCAGTAACCTCTGGAGCCAAATCATTGAATACATCTCTAAATACCTTGAAACCGACAGTTATACTTTTAGATTCTTTAATAACTAATTTGCATTTTAAACCCACATTATGGCATAATTCGGTGAATAAATGACAGATCATAGCAGTTTCATTCGTTGCGAAAAGATAAAAGTCTTTGAATAATTTAAATGATTGGAAATAACAGCCAAGTGCCAATAAAGGCGTATCTTTTTGAATAACACATGTCTCTTCGCGTGTGATCAACTCATTCTCTATTGAAAAATGCAAATGTTGCAAGATTAGATGGATACTATGTTTAGTTTCTCGCACTGGAATATTCCTGATTAAATATTCTAATTGGCATATCAGATCAAAATTTCTCTCGATTTCTACAGCCAATTTTTTTAATGTAATTGATCGTTCTGCTAGAGAGTCTCGATACATTGACGGCCAAGGTGTAGCACGAAGCTCATCAACACCATTCTGTTGTAAACAAAATATCTTACAACCAAAACTGTCAATTACATATGGTTCAGATACTTTTTCAGTTATACTAGAGTCACTATGGAATTCCTTATGCGTCTCTAAGTATTCTTTCGCCTTCGTCGTGTCAACAGAAATCTTATCCATTTTCAGATTCTTGAATATGTCCTCGAGTTGCACTTTGCCCATTATGCAGGTATTTGCATTTAAACTGACTTATAATACTTAAAACACACAAGTCAAGAGTTCAAGAGTAAATTGTTCATATATTCCAGAACGATCGCACTAATTTGCTGTGATAAGAAAATATTTTACTTATTTTGATTCAAACACAGTGGAAACATAACATCGCTAAATAAAAACACGCGACGCCTGCGCCTCGCACGACACAACTGTTAGTGATTGGTTACAAACAAGGCATATCGCAAACTTCGAAAATCGTAATCGAGCATTTATCTCTGTCACTTCAACGAACACTGCATTAGTGTGATAGAGACAAATTCCTTATTTACTATGTTCGAAGTGCACGGTAGGTAAGCTTGGCAGATAGCGTCGGTGCTTAGGAACAGTATTCGTCTCTTTCGCTTGAATGCATGAATGACAGAGAGGCAAGGGTGTCAAACACAAATGCCCTGTCTGCATCACCATCGCCCTAGCAACGACGTGCATGCCTATATTCGTAAAATGTACCTCACTACATTGACTTTAAGGATCATAAAAGACTGACTATCAGTGCACTGAGATAACTGTATTATTATAACCTTTGTGACAATTTTATCAACAAAGCGTTGTTGATACTTACATATCGTATCCTCTATTAGAACAGAATAAACTGATAAGTGTTAAATATCTTTACACAAACATCAGCCTATTATAATCTACTGCTAGGCATATCTCCTTTACCTAATTATGATATGGTCGCATTAAGTCATTAAGTCATTTATGTTATAAAGCCAATTTAGACGTCAACATTAATTAATAAATAACCTAAATAAAATAACACCCAGTCTGAACATATTTTACGATACAGTACATTGTATCGAATGAAAAAAGACAAATTAGAAATGTAATATGAAACATACATAATATAAATTTTAAATTAGATAATAATACCTTTTACGTCAAATGAATTAATAGAAATTAATTAAACAAAAAAAAATAATACCAAAAAATAATGTAATAATAAAACTTCATTGTCTAATAACAATGCATTTTACTAGTTTTATTATTCCCCTTATTCATAAACGTTTGCTAACTTAACAAGTCGCTAATAATTGTTTTTCCCTTTCGGTCTTAACAATGTGCCCATAAGAGCAAAAGAGACAAATAATTTTTAGCGGCTTGTTAAATTAGCAGACGTTTATGAATAAGGGGGTATGTTTCTTAGTAACATTTGCCGTTTAAGAGCAACACAACCGATATCCAAAGGAAAATGACGAAATTGAATGTTTAAAAAAGTCCAGATTCGATTCCTGGGCCGAGTACACGTATTTTAGTAAGTGTATGAATGCAGTTTTTCTTTTTACTAGAATCGAGGACATGGTTCCTAAGACAAGATTTTGCTATCTGTTATGGTTTCCAAAACCTCCATACTGACCCATTTGGATTGATCACTCTGTATATAAATAAATAAGTACATAGACATCCATGACAAAATAATTTGTAATAAATAAAATACCCAAATAATGCCCTCGCGGGGATTTGATCCCGGAACCACCAGCTTTGTAGGTAGTGACTATCAACTACGAGTAGGCTACGGAGACTGACAAATATAAGAAATACCCAAGTGGGTCAAAATTCTTTTCGTCGTCTTGTTTCATACCACTCTATTGCGCTTTTAGTTGATGTTTCGACTCAGTGTAAAAAAAATCCGGTGCCCTTGTATTTCTTTTTCACACTAAATTTTAATCCATTCATCAGAAATTCAAAACAAAATATCATCTTATACAAAAATCACCACCGCGTCACGTTTTTTAGGAACACAAAATAGACAACGAAAAGAATTTTGACCCAATTAACTATGTAGGTACCTACAATAAATAAATAAATAATAAATATCTTAGGACATCTTACACAAATCAACCTAGTCCCACGGTAAACTCAATTAAGGCTTGTGATGTGGGTACCAGGCGACGATATATATAATAGATAGATACATATAGATACTTAAATATATGTATACACAGCCATGACCAAGGAACAAATATTTGTGATAAATAAATACACAAATAATGCCCTCGCCGGGATTAGAACCCGGAACCTCCGGCTTCGTAGGCATGGTCACTACCAACTAGGCTACGGAGGCTGACAAATATAAGAAATACCCAAGTGGGTCAAAATTCTTTTCGTCGTATTGTTTCATACCACTCTGTCGCGCTTTTAGTTGATGTTTCGACTCAGTGTAAAAAAAATCCGGTGCACATGTATTTCTTTTTCACACTAAATTTTAATCCATTCATCAGAAATTCAAAATAAAATATCATCTTATACAAAAATGACCACCGCGTCACGTTTTTTAGGGACATAAAATCGACAACGAAAAGAATTTTGACCCAAGTAACTATGTAGATACCTACAATAAATAAATAAATAAATAATAAATATCTTGGGACATCTTACACAAATCAACCTAGTCCCACGGTAAACTCAATTAACCCCTCGTATGCTTAGACACGGATCCGTGCGTGGGAATTTCAATCTATTGTTTTAAGTGTCAAGGTCATTTTTACAGTAACATAATTTGACAGCCGCATACGAGGGGTTAAGGCTTGTGATGTGGGTACCAGGCGACGATATATATAATAGATAGATACATATAGATACTTAAATATATACACAGCCATGACCAAGGAACAAATATTTGTGATAAATAAATACACAAATAATGCCCTCGCCGGGATTCGAAACCGGAACCTCCGGCTTTGTAGGCAGGGTCACTACCAACTAGACTACGGAGGCTGACAAATATAAGAAATACCCAAGTGGGTCAACAATAAGTAAAGTAGTATTTGAAGCCAACCGAAATCACCACGTAACACGATTCTATTATTCTTTCGGCGCGTATTTAACTTCTTAAGTAATCCCAAAAGTTTTTCAAGTAGAAAACAATACTAAGTGGCAAGTTGCTTTTGTACTTTTGGTCTTCGTTATCCTTTTACCTTTTCTGTAACAGTTTAATGAACTTGAGCATGGAGATACTTTGGGATAACTACGAGTAGCAACTGTTGTATTCCGCGCGCCAGTAGAAAATGAAAAAAATGTAAACAAACATGGATGACTTTATATTTCTAAACTTTTACGATTATCACTCGTATTTTAATGAAAAACGGGTCTTAACCCACCGTGTGCTGCGAATATTTTTTTCTTATAGTTTTTCCGTACACAGATCCGTGCTCCCGCATACGATGGGTTAATCGCGTAAACTTAATAGTTAATTATTATCCTGACTTTTCGGGCATGGCGTTACTCCCGTGGTCGCAGGCAGACCGTACGCGATAGTAGTAAGTAGGGTCGTAACCCGTTTGTGGGTGAATAACTAAGCGTTTCAACCGCCTAATTTAGATGGCATCATTTTTGTCGAAGGTTCTAAACGTCTTGATGTTATGCTTCGTTATTTGTATAACATACCGTACCTCCTTTAAAGTGACATAGTAGCACATTGTAAAGAATAAAAACTTCGGCAAAAATGATGCCACCAAAATTAGGCGGTTGAGACGCTCAGATATTCACCCTTGTCTTTAAAATAAGGATGACTTTCAAAATGACTTTCAAGATGAAAGCAATAATTGTCATTGACACACAATATCGTGAACTTTCTTACTTTCGTAGATTTATTTTTACGTTAATAATAGGTATAAAATCAATAATTTGAACTAAAATTGTGAACTCAAGGTATTTTTTTATATTTGCTATTATATGGCTTTTTTCTTACCCTTCCCTTCACCATTAAGTCTATTGCGATAAATATTCGACAACTAATTAAGCATCACACATACAGTATGATTTGTTTACATGTTCTGCTTATAAAGCTGTTATACAACGAACGTACGTTAAAGCTGTATAAAGGCAACATAACTGCTCGTTTAGCGACATTTAAAGAGCGTTTTAACAGTTTGTAACTCGGTAACAAGGTAAAGGGTACAACGGTAAAGCGAAGTTTATGCCGTGTTTATGTATGTGTGTTTTAAGAGGAAATGGGAGTTGCTATTTATCATACATTAGTTAGTTCAACATGTGTATCATATAACATTTTACAATGCATTATGTGAGGAAAACCAGACTATCTCGGAAGTACCAAATGGCGGAAAAGTACTATGAAAATACATTTACTGCACACGTGCGGAAAAATATCATTTTCTGTGCATTTCCCCTAAAAAGCGCACTTTCTGAGCATCGGCATTGTCTTTAAGCTAACATAGTCATTTATGATATTAGTATGACTTAAAACGAGATATTTACCATGTAAATTGCAATTATTGAGAAACCCATTATAGAATAGAATAGAATAGAATAAATTTTTATTCACATAAAGCACACATTACAGAACAGCAAAAGTAAATACAATGGAAACATCTGAGTTAAAAGTAAAATAAAAGTAAAAAAAGAATAATAATAGAAAACAAAAATGTCGGCATTACGGCATTTTCAACAGAGCCGAAATTATCTTCTCCCTAAATATTGACGTTTTAGCAAATTTTTATAGTACCTTATATCTATTTTTATTTTTCCAATTTGGCACAGGTACGCATATTAGTCGTACCGACAAAATGTTACAATATTTTTTTCGTGTCGCCTCCCCTGTACGTAAAGTGGGGATGTTTTTTGCATTATGCTGTTATCCTTTATAGTTACCGATTTCTAATAATGAGCATTTGACAGTTTAAGAATGAGCCTTATTTATAATAAATGATGTTAAGACTATCGAAAACATTGTGAATCTTACTCTCTTATTAATAAGGATTAATCTATAACTGTCAAAAGTTTATTCTTAGAAATCGGCAACTATAGTTTGGGGTATCGTTGAATGGGTATAGGAATAAGGGACCCTTCCTATGATTTTTTTTACATTTTCGTAGATAACTGCTCCGGAAGAAAAAATAAATAGGAGAGGATTCATTTATGTTATATTCCGAATTATTTCCCTGCTAATACTAACTTTTAATCAGTGGGTCCCAACATATGTGAAAAATCATGAATATTATACTTCTAGCGTACTTTGCCGTGTGGTGACGGCAGTAAGAATACATTTGCAATCATCCCAACTCCTCCTGCGGGTGTCGTAAGAGTCGACTAAGGGATTGAAGTGTCACTGACCATTATTTGATAAAAGATTGATGATGGGCAGCAGCGTCATCATAGTGGACACATTATTGCGATCGCCAATCCGCTTGCCCAGCGTGGCTATTATGGGCATTTACCTCTTAATGCGTCTATAATCTATACTCATAGTTGATAGGAGAGGCCTACGTCCAGCAGTGGACTATCACAGGCTGATGATTTGCTTTAAGATAAACCTATTTTGAACATAATCGGCTCCACCGTTTTTGAATAACAACGGAACCCTACACTGAACAGGGCTCGACGTGCTCTTGGCTGGTTTTTCTAAACTCTTACTCCCGTTTCCTCTTAACTGTTTATCTGCATACCCGGAAAAGTCGAATGTGTTTTTACAAAATTTAAATGCTGCGTTTGTTTGTTCCCGTTTTTCGTTCTTTTAGGATTAGTATGTGGAGCGTTGCGATGTTTGTGTAGTTTAAAAAGTGGCTTTTAGATTATTTGTTAAATTCGTTGAACATTTGGATTTGTTTGCTATTAAATGTCATATGACATCACACAGAATAAATACCGAATTTTATCTACGCCGATTGAACCCACGACTGAGGCCTGATGCCTGATGCTGATGCCTGCAGTGTTATTCACTAAGGAAACCGCCTTGCTAACAGCGCTGTGTCAGCGCTGCGGCAGCGTCGAGCCTAAAAATGGTATTCACTAATGCACTTTAAACGACACTAGCGCTCGGCGACGAATGCGGCGTGAGCTGGAACTACATTGCGTCGAGAGTTACCGCCTACAGTTCAAAGACGAGCTGTTCTATAATAGTGAATACCGTTTTTCGCAGCGCTGTGCTCTACGTCGAAGTGAAGGCTGTCTCGTCGTCGTGCTCGTTGACGAACGCAGCGTCGAATGTGTGAATAAGATAATAGCATAGCTGAACCACTCAGTCACTCTAGCGGACACCGTTCAAAAATCTCGGGTATATGCAATTTCTTACAAGGCTAGACGCCTTTAACCATACCTACTCTTAAAGGCTTGGCCAGAACATTGGTCTAAGGCGACCGGCGGCGAGCGAATCCGTGAGTTTGAACGAGATGCCGATATTGGAACTCCCTCTCGAACATGTGGTTTTCTGCTCCGCCGGTCGCCTTAGACCAATGTCGTGGCCAGGCCTTATGCCACGACATCGGTCTAAGGCGACCGGCTTAGCGGAAAACGTATAGTGCTCCTTCTCGTACCCATATCGGCATCCCGCACCAACTCATGGATTCGCTCACCGCTGGTCGCCTTAGACCAACGTCGTGGCCGGGGCATTAAGGCACAAGCAAAACATACCTACTAACTGCCTCCGCGCTCTAAATTAGTTCATGGGTTGTGCGATTATTACTTATTTCATTCTTACACTCAATTAAAACGACTTAATCATTGTTAAAACATTAAACATCGCATTCTAAATGTCATTAATTTTCGTGTACAGTCGCCATCAGATATATCGTAGCGTCCGGAGCGTTCAAAAATATATGAACACGCCTTTATTGCCTTAACGATAAAGGTGTGTTTAGATATTTTCGAGCGGACGCTTTGATAGTACCTACAGTTGCCACAAAGTGCTCACAAATATCTGAGTTTCTGTCACATATTTAAATATTTATCAAACGGGTTACTCACGTAATTTAAGTCGATAATTGCTCGACATGTTTCGATCCATTTAGAGTATCCTCATCATGGAGTATCCGCAACCAATAGACAATCGGTAGACAGTGTAGACGTGCCCTTATTACCTAGTGACGTAGTGAGTGTTGTGTGCAACCCGCTTTTCGACAAAAGTGACAATGAGGGTAATTTTCTTCCTTCGCCACCCCCGCCAGCGCTGCCCGCGGCCAGCACCCGCTCTAGCAGAGCGCAAGCCCGCAGGACACGTCGGGCTTTGGTCGCGGATACTCCATGATGAGGATCCTCTAAATGGATCGGAACATGTCGAGCAATTATCGACTTAAATTACGTGAGCAACCCGTTTGATAAATATTTAAATATGCTTCAGTCTCACGTTAGTTATAATTCTAAAACTTCTGTCACATTTATCTTTTACAAGGTTCGGCAAGTCATGTACACCAGGAAAAGAGAAGGTCCCAGAATAGAACCCTGGGGTACTCCGAGCTTTACAGTCTTGCCAGAAGACTCAGTTACATTTACAACCACTTTCCGGGTAACACAAGTATTAGGTTCTCACCAAACCAGTCGATGCGGAGTCGGCTTTCGCCGAGTGTTTTACTTACACTACACTATTCGCATTTAGCCGATCGACCGTCTCCGCGGTTGAACACCTGCGTTAAGCAGTCTCACCCTCCTTACAGCCGTAGAAACGCTCGATCGCCTGCGATTGGCTATCGCGACAGTTGTAAAGCGGCGGTCGGCTCTCCCGTGCTCCGTCCTGCCGTCGAGACGTCAGACAGCACGCGTACAGCCGCTGAGTCCGACGAACAGATAGATAGGACAGCGGGTAATCGGCAATCGTAAATCTCATTTTTGGAGACTAGTTGCTAGTAACAACCTGAGTTTGAAATTGGACAGACGTGTATGATTAATTGATTACGACAGTATTACTTCGTGTTGTCAGATTTTAATGTGGGTAATAATTCAAATGAATAAATACAAACGCATTAGTAGCTACTTCGGCCGTCATCGGCTCTGTTCGGCCGTCGTCAGCTATGTTCGGTCGTCGAAGACGCTGAACGGCTTCCGCCAGCTCTGACCGGTCCTTATCGTAGGTACTCGGCCGTGATCGGAGCCGTTCAACTATTTCCGGCACCGTACGGCGGTATTAGGAGATTTAAGAATGCGAACGTGTGCGTTAGGCTGCAAACGGGGTCGTACGAATGCGAACGGCAAAACGCCGTTTTCCCGTCGAAAGACGTCGTTTCGCGTGGGCCGAGCCGATTTACGATGTCCTCGCTCTTATTGCGTTGCCATAAAGCTTTTTCCGTACGCGATTAGCCGAAACGGCGTCGACTAGTTTGGTGAGACCCTTAGTAGTAGTAGGGTAGGTAAGAACAGACAAGGTCCATTGACAATCCATAGTATTTTAGCTTGTGTAGTTACACCAGGGATCGGATAACGGTTTTTGCTCCATACAAAAGAACGGTTTGAATAAAATGTTGAATACTACATAAAGAGTGTAAAATATTTTAACCCTTAACCAGGTTGTGATCTCATAGCGACCACTTAGCAAAAGATTTTTTTCTGACGAGCAAAACGCTTGTAGCGGCCAGTATATGTCATTGACGTATAGTCTATAAACTGACAGATTTCTGAACGCACCCAAAATCGATGTGTCAGAACAAATTTCTTTGACGTTTTAGTTGTCAAATTCAAAAACCGAAAAAGTGGCAGATTTTGTGTGTTGCTCCAGATAAATACTATTATAGTGTCGAAAAAAATTACGGTAAGTGCTATGTGTTGATTTATTTTGGTAGTATATAAAGTAATGTAAGTGTAAGTATGTCATAAATGGTCACAATAATAGTTTCTTACTAAAAATTTTTGCTCTTAAAGTTTGTGGGCCCTATATGACCTCTGCCCGTTTCGGTTTGGTACAAGTGGTTTGTATGTGACCACTGCCCGGCATGGCATTTATGTGAAACTTAAGGGTAAGTTCAATACTGTACACTATGTAGGTCAGTAGGTCCACCCACTAAACATCTCAAGACTTACTGTAAGTATATAATTATAAGTTAGTTTTGAAGCGGATTTTGCTAAATGGTATTTGAATATAAAAATAAATATCCTTTTTTCTTACTTTTATTGTGGTCTTATTGTGTCCATAATTACATGTAAACATAACAACTACCCCTTAAAACTTCAATGTATCGCCAGCAGGGCAGTGGCCACATACGGAACACGTAGGCCTCCTGGTGACGAGCACAGGGCGTATATTGACCACCGGGTTTTTTTTTGGAAATAATGTTTCTAAAAAAAAAACAAGAAATTAGTTTTTTATTGACGCTATTATCTACCGAAATCAGGATACGAAAGTGAAAAAATCGCCAGGCCTGTTTAAGGGTTAAAATATTGATTTAAACTTTCACCATTATCACTTATATTTTAAAGACAAACGGTTCCAAATCGTGTAAACTTACGTTTACGCGATATAACTAACGTCAGGAAATAATTAAACGTAAGTTTACGCGATTAAGACCCGTTTGTCTTTAAAATATATCGAGGTTTTTCTAAAAAAATCTATTCCGATCCCTGGTTACATACTACTATGGAGTTGGAGTCCACGTTCAGATATTTTTGAGCACCGTCGCCGCTTAATTATACATATCTTAATGTCGACTGTATCAAATAAATGCTCCCAACACCCATCATGTCGCCCAAGGGAAATAAATACGACGGGTGTTAATAAACGTCAATTACAGAATTCTCTTCAAGCTCCGAGGGTCTATCGCGGATATCTAAATCAAGCATCTGTCCCTGTCACTCTGATTACGCGTTCCTTGGAATGATAGAGACGCTCGATTTTCGATTTATCTGTAGAGCTATTGAGGTTTCTTGTAATTAGCTTTTGACATTCATGACCGTGGTTCGCTTAATTATTTTATTTCTTTTATTCCGATTAGGAAGAGAATAAATCTCGACGATTTTCTTTTGTCAGCTTTTCTGACTGGACTTTTTTGTCGTCTGTTATTATTGAATCCTTAGATAGTTGAAAAGCGTCAAAAATATTTGATCGTGAGTAGTTAGGTACTTTATTAGGTAGGCCTCAAAACTATCCCACTTACTCTTCGAATTATTCCCCAATTATTCTACGAAACTCGCTAGGAAAAAAATCGTGGGTCAATTTTATAAGTGACAGGCCCCTATTGCACTATGCGACAAATTATAAAAATTACTGGTTCTTCAACTGCCAGTGCCCATAGGCTACGACTATGACCGTTGAAGTACGCTAACGCTAAGCAGATGTTCATGCAATTTGCGTTTAAAAGAAAATTTGCTGTGCGCTCGTCATATTAATACTCGGGACATCGTTCCAGAGAACGAGTTTTTTTTCTGGTTTCTGAGCTTTTAGAATTTAAATTTTCTATCACCTAACCGGCATGCTTTATGTAACTAAAGTTACATGTCATGACTCTTATTTTACATAGCAACAGGCAACGGCAAAAAACAAAGCATGTGAGTGGCAAATTATACTGGTAATGCTTACATTGCGTTGCCAGACGAAAGGATATACTTCAATCCAACATTATTACGTCGAAAAGAACTTGTAACCCAATCAGCAAATACCAACTATCTCGAGTAAATGCCGTCTGGCCAACCGGCGGAAAAACAAGGGGAAGATTTATTATACATTCCCTGGCTGCGGCGAAGCTGTTAGTAGCGTAGTGTGGAATAGGGCGGGCGGGGAACTTTTTATTTTATATTTTGTATTTACCTGCATGAATGTCACATCACAAAGGTTTAATTTTGCATTATCTCTGGCAAAGTATCTTACAATTATTTAATTACTCTAGACATAAAAAAAATACACAATTATAATAAAAACAAAACCAAAATCACAAAATACCATAATACCAATCTAAACTTAACTAAAGAACCTTAAAGCTAAAACAATTTAAACACCAATCAGTCAAATAACCCACCCTGCAACATTCCCGGTGCAAAGGTGCCTAACAAACTAGCAGCATTTCCGCGCTACATTGCAATAGCAAGCCTTTGCACCAGGAACGATCCGGAGCGGGGATCATGGCCTCGTTCTTGGAGACGACGCCCCAACTCCCCAAAGAAAGTTTTGGCTTCCGCGCACCAACACTACCAACAGCCCGTAGTTTCGACCGCCAGAGGAACAATTCACATCATAATACTTATATCATATATAAATACTGACAGCAGTTTCTTAATTCTCAGATAGTTATCCGTTACCGTATAAATGTTTAACAGTATTAATCCAGAAAAAAACACTTTCACTATCTGCACATCCTTCCATCTTTTTGCAAATTTTCGTAAAAACTAAAACTTTTTACAAAACTGAGGTCGTTGCTCATCCGTTCCACCGGCGACCCTAGGGTTGGCTCGTTCCTCGCTCAACGTATAGGCATTGCCATTCAGCGAGGTAACGCAGCCAGCCTTATGGGCACTTTACCAAATGGGAGTGGCATTGGGGATATCTGTAAATGTGACCGTCCATGGCTATAGGTCCCTTATGGCAGGTATTGAGTTAAGCACAGATCCTAAATCTACATTAAATAAGCTATCTAATACAAAAAAAAAACACGTGTCTAAGTCTCATACTTAAAAAATAAAAAAACATTAAATTGACACATGCTAAAAATGCACTTTTGAGAAATCGTCAAATGAAGTTTGGACCTAGTTTTAAGTGTGTTCCCATTGGAAGTTACATGGGTTATGATTGATTTCGTATCTTAAGGGGTTCTTCCTTGCAACTCAGTTATGGTTTTTTTAATGTTACGTTCAAATCATGAAAAAACCCCCTTTGAAAAGAGCAACACGCTCATATGAACGGAATAATTAAAAAATAAATTTTTCGGTTTTTCCTTTTATATATTGTAATTTGAACCATTGTATATAGTAGAACATATTTGACCTTACATTTTAGGATAGAAATAAAAGTCACATAGTCAACGAAATATCTTTATTTTAATTAAATGTGATAATTACTATCACTTAAATCTTTCCTAGAACAATAACAAATTTGGTATAGTATGTTCTAAATTAATTTTAATCAGTCCACAAGAGTATCACAAAAGTATTAATATTATTCTACAGGTCACACTTTTTCATTTATAGACGATCAAAGTTACGTAAAAATCACAATTTCACTCCCATACATTTGGGAAAAGGGCCCTTATGGCCAATCACAGTCAAAACATGTTGATTATTATAATAAGGCACCATATTAACTTAATTTTTTTGCTAATCTTGTACCAAAACTGCAATCCGAACAAAAAATGTTATTATAATTTTTCTAAAAATATTGATCAGTAATGAGTAATTTTCACTTAAAGTCAACGTGAATTAATTCACATAAAGTACCTGCCTAGTGATCCCGAAAGATAACACAATATGTATTGTTCACAGTACGTTATTACTAAAAAATATTCATAAATCACGTGAGGACATTTTAGGTGATTTTTGGTCAAAAATCATAGGTAGTCAAATATGAAAAATGCGAAAAATGAAACCCCCCCGTTCCGCCCCTTCACCGCGTGAAGAGTTCGACATGCAAATTGTCGCGAGTAAGTAGGAAAGAGATGGTAATAGTGGCGGTGTAACGCAAAGGAATAACGCCGTCGAGAGACGTTTTGAAGTCAGATGTAGTAGGTACCTACCTACACGTAAATTAAAATTTAAAACGACCGTAGGTGCTGAGGTACCTAAAGCACTTTTTGTGATTATACCTATGTACGGTCGAGGAAATTGAATGTTTAGCAGTTTATGGCTCACTTTACATTGGACGTCTTAGTACATACATCACAACCAAATTAACTTGAACCGCAAAGTGCTAAACATTCAATTTCCTCGACTGTACAGATATATTTTAGCTTAAACTTGTTTATAATATCAGATATGAGTACCATGGATTTCACGAAAGCTGCCTTGACTGATTATTGCGTACCATCAGGGCAGCCGTATACTTGTTTACAACCGCCATAGTATAAAAAAGGAAAAATTGCAAACAAATACTTATAAACAAATATAATGATTTTATATATATATGTTGAGCTTTGATGTCATTTTTGTATGCTATTCCCACAAGGGACCTTTTCTACTAAACTTTGAACACAAATTTAGTAAAGAAAAAATTAACGTACACAGCTGACACCAAGGTACACATATACTCCTGTTTCTATATTTTACTATTTTATATAAAAAGAAAAAATGATAATTTTGAATGGTTTTACAAAATCGCCAATATCTCCGTAACTAGAAACTGCCATAAGGTACCTTTTCTTATGGACGGTCACAAATATAGTTCAGACCTTCAGTTTAAGGTAGTTTTATAAGATTTATTGTAGTTTTTTATTGTATTTAGTTTTTTTTGCAATTAGATGTAATTTTATATTATTGTTTAAGTTTTGTATAGCTATGTAAAAATTATTTAACACTGAATAAATTTGAAGTTCATAATTACAATTTGTCAGTTGTAATATGAATTAATGAAACCACCAATTGACGATTTTTCAGGAGGGCCCAAAAACGAAATATAAAGTATGTTTGTATCTTTTTAGTTAATTTTCCTATTGAAATGATGTTTGTCTTGTTTGTTTTATTTTTGAGAGGTCTATTTGACAGACATTTACTAACTACGACCACAATTTTAATTAAAAAAATACGAAATAAAAGATGAGTCTTACGCCCCACTCTACTTGCAGAACCATGTACTCAATCGTCTTACTGGGTTACGCGTTTTTTACACTAAATACATTAGCATGTATACATATCAGAACGTATGTCCTTGACATAAGGTTCAAAATCAGTGACATGTTTTTGGAGCCGTATGGGATAGTTAGGAGAAGAAATG
>JALPQI010003911.1:0-72566 GCA_025490895.1 Thaumatotibia leucotreta
CAGAGCTCGGTCTGCTGCTTATGCATCCAGTTTCTGCCAGCCCCCTTATGCAAACAAATTGACCATAGTTACGCAGAAAGCGACCAACTACCAACTAACAACATCGTTCGTTATCGAAAAACTTTAACGTATTGAGTTTGGTCGCTATCTGCATTGGCAAAAAATCGAAGTTTGTCGTTTTCTGCTTAGCTATGGTCACTTGGATTCCATTTATCCTGTAAACATTTGAAAAATCTATTTGAAGTCAGTATTTTCTATGGAATTTTATTCTCGACCCGATCCATATTATTTGACCGAGTGTAGAACATTCATACCTAATAGCTCTTAAACATTCATAAAGAGATTCCAGTGTAATTCAAAAGTTTTCCATAATCGTTTTTACATATTCATCGTAATGTCCGTGCGTTCCAGACGAAGAATTTGAATAACAAATGGGTGACATCTGCATGTTTCTAGCGAGATTTCACGGTTCCCTTCCATTTAATTTCTGTTTCACTAACGCGAACAAAGTTTTCGGGTATTTTTCTCTGTCACTCCGACGAAGGCGTCATTAGAGTGACAGAGACAAATCCCCGAAATTTGCGGATTTCGAAGTTCGCGGTAGCGCCACTGGAGGGAAAAGGAGTTATTGTTTTTTATATCGCCTTCACTGATTCTGACACTTCGTAGACCTTATGGCAACGACTTAAGGTTCACTAATAGTCAGTTATGTTGTTTACAACGATGGTGGCTACGTATCTGAATTTTGTGACATCTGACAGCCAGGTAAGGTCACGCTTAATGAAAAGTGAATGAATCAGCTGTTTCATACATTTCGGCCGGCGTAATGCCGCCAATTTGTATGAAACAGCTGATTTTTTTTTCGCGATTTCGACTTTGTCCCCATAGTAAAAGTTGGTCAGTATGACCTACACATTCACTACGTAGAATTTGAACGGTCGAAAAAAAAACACCCTGTATATTATATATATATATACACGACGGAACCATGATTAAAAACAATAGCATAATTTTTCAAGGTCAGGTCTTTTCCACTAAAATTGATCGCGTGGCTCATATCTACGAATATAGTAAAGGCATTATAATAAATTACACGTGTTTCTATACGGAGTTTTTGTTAAAAAGAAAATTTTTAGATTTTTCGTGATGTATCCAAAGAGTTAAATACCAAAGAACGATCCAATCCTTTCATGTGTGTGTTGCTTAAGGCCACGCTACACCGGAGGCGTGTGCAGCACGTGCGCGTTGTAGAGTAAGTAAATGTCCTATTAGATGGCACATCCGCTTACGTGGCGTGCACGCGCGGGTCCAGCAAACGGTGTGCCAACTACTATGACATTTAGATACGCTACAATGCGCACGCCACGAACACGCGCACGCGCACGCATTTGGTGTGACCCGGCCTTTAATATTCACATTTACCAACGGATATTTCCAAAGGTCCATATTTGAATCATACGGATGGGTGCGCCAAAGTATTTATAAAATTGCAACTTAGATTATTGGAACTCCGAAAATTTTTCTTATACAATTTAACTTCATAATGATCGGTATTTAGAATAGTCTTTGTTCATAATCATCATCACATAGAATTATTTATGTTCATAATATTGATTTTCATACATATTTTTAGTACTAACTTTTATGTTTATATAATTTTTCACTATACTTATTTTATGCTATATATTCTAATGTTATAGGTATTCATTTTTATCTGTACTGGTTTTATGTATGCATTATTTTTGTTTAATTAAATATAATCGTACTATTACTGTAAACTAGCTACCTGCACAAATCAGGTTGTGGCAGAGTAGGTACTGTACTAAACGGGTTCCCTCTAAACTTTTTTTGTCCGAAACGCTTAGGACATAACAAACTTGGTATAATCTATTTTGGCATCAACTTAATGAGACAGAAACATCACTTGGCTTAAATAACAATATTTCGAATATTATTTTGTCCGAAACTATCTTGGCATATCATTAATTACACCGAGTGTTATAAGACAGAAATTAGATTTGCATTTTTTTTTTGGGCATGTAGCCACATGTTCGAAACTTGCCTCTTTCGCCAGGCAGAATTTGCTGTGAGGGTGAAAATTTCTGCAGTGAGCGAGCGAAGCGAGCGAACAAAACCCTCCGGGGCAGATCCGACTCGGATAGGTTAGGTTAGAAGACTAAGGCGGGAGCTTTGCTCCCGCCTTAGTCTTCGAGGTTATTTTTTTTTAGCAACCTAGAAAGTACTCAGCTCAGTAACACAGTAAGTAACGTATAGAATATTACTACTACCTCGATTATATTGAGAGGTTGTAATTATTCCTTCTCTGTTATGCTAAAACAAACTATGCCGATACTTTTTATGCACATCCAGATTATGCCTCATCATAAATAGGAGCATCGAAATTATGCTCGAATAATTTCGAAATAAAAATCGTTATGAACATTGTAGGTAGAAGTATAATTTTTAGTAAGAAAAAAAGTATGAGAAATTTTTTTCGGAGTAATGATGGCGCAGGACCGGTCATTGTGGCAATCTTTGGGGGAGGCCTATGTTCAGCAGTGGACGTCTTTCGGCTGATGTGATGATGATGATGATGAATATTCGAAAAACTCGAAATCTGCCACAAAGAAATATGCTAAAGTTGAGTATGTCACAACAGTTTCTGCACAAAGCCCATTATGACTACATAGTTTATGTTATTCATAAAAGAATTATACCACAACAGAGTGAACCTAATGGGAAAATGTTTATAAATAAACAATTTATTTCAAATAACTTTATGAGTATAGATTAATCTACTTGACGACTTTAGGAGGATAAAATTTCGAAATAAAAATCGTTATGAACATTGTAGGTAGAAGTATAATTTTTAGTAAGAAAAAAAGTATGAGAAAATTTTTTCGGAGTAATGATGATTATGAGTAAAAAACGGTATTAGTAAAAATATTCGAAGAAAAAATTGTATAAGTGCCAATATGGACCCCATACGGATCCCAGGAACGACAAGTCAATACACCGTCTTACGTCACTGGGGCCCTACCACGAACGAAGTGTTGCCTCCCTGTTATACTTACGCACAAATTCACAAGCGTGAGAGACAGGCAACACTTCATTCGTGGTCGTCAGCCAAACGCGTCTTGAATAACAATGACCACTCTAACTAGAATGATAATTACATTTTCCGTGACGATACCTTGACGAAATAATTTGGTAAGTGTATTAGTTGGCATTCAAGTTTCAATATTTTAGAACGGAAATTTTCTGTTCAGACTAGTATTTAGAAGGAGGATCATATTTTAGTCTATAAACTAAAAATACACGCCACTAGGTATTTTTAGCGTTCACATAAATTTTTAGGCAACTAATGATATTTAAATGTTAAATGTTATTTTAATATTTGATTTAACACCATTCATGAATATTTTTATAAATTTCAAGGTGCGTTCAAACCAAAAGAGCATTCGCTGTTCTATCGCTGTCTACAAAATCAACCAATCACGTTTTGTGTAAAGATCGAATTTCATATAACATGACTTTGATCATCTCCTGATGGAGAAGTATCTAAAGTTTAGAATCTTAAAGTTCCATATAATTTTCATACTTTATATTATTTGTCGTAGTATCCTTAGGTTAATTTCTGTAATTTCCTCAAACAATGAATCAGAATTGCGACACAGTTGAGCGGATTTTCATTTTGTTGTAGTTTTTTTTTAATTTTCCTAATTTGGATTTTTTTTTACATTTTTTTAATCAGAATCACGATCTTTCGTTCCTGATAGAAATAAAAAGGTGTCCCAAAAACAATTCCATTGAGTTACTATTTTTCATACACTTTCTTCGACCGTAACTCCGTGGAAGACAAAAAATGTATGGAATTCTCGGGACACTTTTTTTCTGCTATTAATACCTACGTCTCCTATTATAAGTATATGCTAACCCCCTTTTTCATAAACGTTTGCTAACTTAACAAGCCGCTTATAATTGTTTATCCCTTTTGCTCTTATGGACACATTGTTAAGACAAGCAATTATTAGCGGCTTGTTAAGTTAGCAAACTTTTATGAATAAGGGGGTAAGTTATTATAAGTAATAATAAATAAACTGTATTGCTATTTACCTTTAATGCGCCACATTGTATGCGTGTGCACACGCTTCCAGTATGGCTAGGCCTTTAGACGGCTATTATAAAGTAGTCTGACCATGCTAAAACAAAATGAAGCTCTAGATGATATGTTTCATAGGAACTTACGACATTTTGCCAACGACAGGGTAAGTCTCTAGGCGCCTATGAATTTTCCCGCATAATAAGAAACCCTTTGGCAGATAATATAGAGTAATACTAACAACTGTTAGAACATTTTTCATTCAAATTGAACTTGGTTCTAACATTTCTGTGGGTATTTTTTGAAGATAACTTCAAAGAATGTCTAAGCACTTTGTTTTGAAATAAGGAATATAAACCCGTACTTTATTTTGAGATATTTCGTATTACAAGATGAAAGTTTTTCAAACACTTTGTACAGCGGTTACAAAGTGGAGAGCATGTAAAATGTATGAAAAATGTGGGACCATTTTTTTCTTGTACTTTTTTTCTCCTAGATTGAAAGAACTCGTTATTCTGAGTAGGAAAAACATTAAATTTACCTACCTCTTACTACTACCTACCTAATCTCTTCTCGCGAAAATGCCCACCTACTTATCTGCCTATATCGCGATTTTACTAGTGATTAATTCAACTCGCTTGTATTATTTCCGTTAGGTACTAACTTTTCTGTTAGTTTTTCAACCGTGGTTGTCGAAATTCCGAGACGTGACGACATCGCTCGGATGAGACGGTAAATTGCTCGTCTGCTGCGCTGCGACACAGCCAAATTAGCCGTACTTAAGAATGTGACGCCATCATATTACTCGTTGATGGAGCTGGGTCATAATATTTTGTAGTAGCGAGTTTATTTAAGCTTTTCACAGTGATAAGCAAAACGTGGGCCATCACTACGAACACAGTAAATGGAAAAAACTTTTCGTCTCAGTAATTGACATTAATTTTACCACAAAAAATACGTTGATCTAATCAACATAAGTACGAATGAGTAGCTTATAATAAATTGTGTTCATAGTTATATGGTTGATCCTGCTTTCGTCCCCAAAATAGGCAGTAACGGGCATGGCAACGTCTAAGTGAGGTCGTGGAAGTCAAAATAGACCCCCAGAAGATATATAATTCGATTTCCGGAAGTAATAATAAGTACGAATAGGTAGTGATAATAAAATGTCCTATTTTACGTAATTTCACAATGATATCATGCCTTCCAAAATTCGAAGTAATTTCCAAAGAAACCCCCTAGAGAGACTACCCGACTCCCGAAATCTTACTGTACAATGAGAATGCAGATACTTTTGGCCAAACTGTATATAATAAAATTTACGTAAAACCATACAACATACACTTGCATATCTATATAAAAAATGACTCCATTTAAAACTGTTAATTTTTATTTTCTGATTACTGGGTTTTGCGTTTTTGCGGAAATACATTCACCATTAGAAGTGAATAATTACAGTAGTAAAGTTGTGTTTTTGAAAAACTGTTTGTATGATCTTCATAGGAATATCTAGTTGACTCCTATGAATTCCAAAATGCAGGTTAATTTGTTTCAACATCACTAACTGCAAGTAACAAATATTTGCGCTAATAACATTCCAGTGCTTTCTTTAATTTGAATAAAAAACATTTTCCCACTAAAATGAATGCACCTTTTTTGTAATTCCTACCAGATTAACAATAAAGCAGAGTAAATAAAGGGCTTCAAGAATCTGGCGAAGCTGGCTGCGTCGTATTTTAAATTCCTTTTCATAGCCCTCCTTATCCAGAGGCCGGTGACGTCACAATGCCTCCGCCGTCCTGAAAGCGTTAATTGCGACACTGAGCGAGACAACTATACATATAAATATATCTGTATATAAATGACTAAGGATGTAAAAGTTCGTTGATGCTCTGAAATACGAATGCATTTTTTTTTAAATTCGTAGAATGTTTCAAGTTTAAAATGGGAAATCAATTACCATTCTCGGTTTTTTGATAAGTTTTCTGTTTGCACATCTTTTTGTCTGATGTTAACGTTTTTATTTTGTTAATAAGGATTAGGCAATTTAAACATTTGAATATCTAGCTAATCTCCACTGATTTGATAATTCCTGTCTTTATTAAATGGTCAGTTAAATTAGACTTGTCATAAGGACAATGCCAATAAAAGTAGGTACGGTTGTGAAAAATACATAACAAGATACATCAACACTTGAGTAGAGAGCTTCAAAGCAAAATGACTTTTGAAACCTTAAACCCGTAAGCCCGGTCCTAAAGGGTCAATGCCTCAATATTCCAAAAATATAACAAGCGCAAATGAAAAGGAAAAAAGAAATGATAAAATAAAGCACCCGAAACAAACAACGCTTAACACTGAAGTAAATTGTACACAACACAAGGACAAGCTCCTAATGAGAGCTAAACAAACTGCAAAGCGGTCCAATATGTACCCAGCACGACAGCCGCGACCAACAACAAATATGCAACGTATAAAACGATTGGAAACTTCAGAAAATCCTCCCAATCCCTCGCCAGATGAATGAGAATTTTATCAATTGCAAATAAAGCCCAAAGTCGCTCAGACGAGCAACAAATAAGTAGAAGAACGACGCAACAGATCCCTGCGAATATGTTCGCAGGCTCACTCGGAGTTAGTATCACTCGCAATTCATTTTGTGAACTGAATATATTATGTCACTACCAAAGATAAAGAACCTTATCCTGCGTGATATAAGATTCAACATCAAAGTAGATGAAAGCCGTAGAAATGAAGGGGGATTTTCTTCACGCCTGCGTACGACACTAGCTTCAATCTCAATGCCGATTCAGTCCAAAATCAAAGCGCAGGCCCATTATTTTTACAAATTCCAAATTGTGATCATATGGCTACGCAGGCTATAAATATATTCGCTTTATTGAAATCTTACACTGCCATAAGAATTCGTAAATTGATCTGAAAGAACTTGAGTAACTTTATTTGTTACTCCCTCGCATTTTTTTAGCTTTTTTCTTTATAATGAGAAGCCGTGTATGTATTTGGTTGACTTGATGTTTGTTTATCATTTGCAGCTAAGTGCACAATTGATCTGTCTCTTTACTTCTGCTTCTATATAGGTATTTTGTATATCTATGTGTACCGGATGAAGTCTCCTTTTGTTATTGTAAATATTATCGGGCTTTTTCAACCGGCTTCAAAAAGGAGCAGGTTCTCAGTTCGTCTGAATGTTTTTTTTATGTTTTGGTATGTTTATTTATTATCTCAGAAATGTCGAGTGGGTGAAACGATTTTGATGATTCTTTTTTTATTTCATAGCTGGAGCTTTCCGATTGGTTCCATTTTAATTTGGTCCAATTCTGACAATGGCATCTAGGAGAAAAACTATATATATATATAATTTGCATGAAACTTGTTCACAACAAATGGGCGAACTCAATATCACGCCAAACGATTGGGTCCCGTTGGCACCAAGCCGTGGTTTGATGGTAGGATCTTGGAGAAATCGGTTGAAGTCGGTTTTTGTTTTTTTTTTATTTGGCGATTATATTGTTAAGATAAAATTAATAGACTCTAGAACAAATAATAGTAGTGCAATCACATTATCTGAAAAATAAGAATGACTCGCTAAAATCTCTCTGTTAGGGAACAAATTAAAAATTCGTCGAAATTTTATTGTAGCTTTGATGCAATTCTCATTTCTGTTCTTTCTCTCTGATGTAATATTAGAATTCTTTAAATAAAACTCTAAATATTTAATCATTCAGTTAAACTTTCATCACGTCCGTACTCCGTAGTGCATACCACTCAGTTAAACAATTTCACAATTCGTTCCTCGATTAAATAAAATAGAGAATAGCTTTTTTACTCGCATTCCATCCAAATTGTTTTTGTTTCTGAATTACCTCTCCCCTTTTGGCACAGATTTGTATCTCACCTTACTTATCCTATTGTTGTTATATTTTTAGATGTTATATTGATGATTCATACTAAAGTCTGTCAATCAAGTTATGTTACTATACCTAGTGCCACAAAGTTATTTGATCACTGTGACCACTGTGACGATGATGGGGTCGCTGCTGTGGAGTTTATTATTACCGTTAAATACAATTTTCTCGGTATTTAGGGTAAAATAATGTCATTTCCGGTGGTGTAATAGTACATTACGGTACAAGTGCGCAAAACATGAAATTCGAAAAATCGTTTTTGCACGTCTCTCGTACGACGTTTTTTTAGTACAGATGGCCGTCCGAAGTTTTGAACTTGACGTAAAATGACCCGCTTCTCGCACTAGAGCCTAAAAAAAGGCACCATCTCTACTAAAATTTTTTATTTTAGAATGTGATTTCAGTTTTTCTAAATTATAATATATTAAAATGGACGTAGTTCCAGTTATGGCCACCGGGTTAGATAAGTTTGTGGAACTATAAAATAATATTTTGAAATATTTCCGGCAGCGTTGACCGCCTTTCTTTTACTGCGCGATTTTTTTGTAAATACGCCGGTTTGGTATGGAGTCTACTCTATTCTTCGTTCTTACATTCTCGTGATTTTCATTAAGTGATGTGATACGTAATTTAAATGACATCGTTTCATTATACAGTGTATTTCCATGACCCGGGCTTTTACGAAAATGGGTAATAATAAGCATTACTAGCAATCGTTTTCAAGTATTAAATTAACATTTGACAAATAATCAAATTGACCGGACAATTAATTTTATTTTCTCCGAACGATCAATGTAACGCGTGTACTGCTTAGCTGTCAAACGTTGTGAGTGGCTGCGATCTGTCATTGTCAGTGCAAATTAACGATTCATTTTGAAGTACATTGCTTCTCAATTATCTTTTCTTAGAAAGTTAATTACTTTAAAATTAGCATTTTGAATCGAATAATGTTCACGGTTTGGCTAGAATTCTGCATCGCATTCCTCGGTTTCGATAAAAGCCAGTATCATAGACACACACTGTATATCATTCATTTCAACATCGTGTTAAATAAAGTATACATGTATACAGGCTTCGTTGTGGAGACAAACAAATCAAAAATTTTGAATAAACATTGTCCCTATTTCTGTTTTATAATGCCTTGATGCAGTGTGACTTTTCTCCCCAAAAAGCAGGACAATGGACAACGATAGAAGATAGTAATCAACTCATCATACAGCGGCCGTTTTGTCACATGTCAAAATTTCAAAATGTTTCTCTTTTCCATAAAATGCCTATAGAAATGCGCGTACAAAGCGTTTTACGGGTACCCATAACCATTACAGTGAAATTGATTTCGATTTTACGGTTTCTGCTGCCTTGCATCCAATCACTGTTATCGGTTCAGTGTGCTATTAAAATAATAATGAACCAGCATTCAGATGAAGACATGTGTGCAATTTGTTACTCGCGTGTAATATGATTACTTAGAATTGTTTTTATTTAATGGAGATATTTAATGATTGTGGGACATCTCCACCCTCTAATTTTGCTAGTGCCTTGCTTATATTAAAATTGACTTTTAAGGTTGTGTAAGTATGAATTTACACAGATTGCTGAATAAACGTTTATGCAGCATCTTTCAGCAGTGTCCATTAAAAAGATACGAGAATTATTGAGTTATTCATGAAGATACTTACCTTTTAGCCAACTTTACTTATTATTGCCTGTCCTGAAATGACTACAACATTTTCAAACTCGCGATTTAGTTACAAACAAATAATACAATTTTTATAAAAAATGCAAAAATTTCGATAACACTTTTGAAACTCTGCATAGTTATATTTTCTAGGGTTCTAGTCGGGTATCCCAAAATCAATCGAAACGATTAAGTGCGTCCGTGGAGATGGCATTTTAACATTGCCGAAATATCGGGTGCTCAATAATTCGAATGTATACGTATACATATACCCCGTTTTAAGTCAAACTACATAATAAAAGCAATTCCATTGTCAAGATAATAAAAACTATAGGTATTTCAAACTCTACCGATGGCGATACTTGACTAGGTGAACAAAGAAGCAAGGTCGTTGAGATAGTTATAAAAAGTTTTATTGACTCATTGCGGTTCACGCACGTGCATGTGTTTTGATTCTCAAGGCTCGACGAAGTACGAACTTGAGCACGATTACGAAATTCAACTTGGGTGTGAGTGTGACCACATTGCAAACTGACGAACCGATAAATTTTTAGAAACTGTCATGGATAGCATAGCATTGCGTATGTCGAATATTAGTGCAGCATTCGGTTCGGTTCCTTTTTTTTGCATATTAGTTTAGGTGTAGTATATGTGTAGAAATATCCTATGAGTACCCATTCAAATGTAATCAACAATATCCATAGGTATTACCTACCGGATCAACTTTTAAGACATTCAGAGCGGACCTTGTTATATCGCAGTAATGTATGGCACTATGATGACGCTGCTGCCCATCATCAACATTCTACCAACAAAAAGTTATTCTTTAAGCCGTCACTAAGAGTCCATATATATAGCAAAATACACCGCAATTAGGTGTAGCCTGTCGTCAGTGTCTAATAAATAAGCAAAGGTGTGCCTCCCGCAAATCAGGCCAGGCCTCCATGGACTAAAAACATCAATATGCAGAAACTTAATATCCACTAATTCAATTAAAGTCAACCCAAGGTAAGGGGACCAATAATCGGGTTTCAGATCGGATTAGCGATGGCGATAATTAAGGTAGGGAATTGAATGTAACATTTACATAACGGCTTCCGAGTGACCGTACAAAGGCTGGTCACAAGTTTGAACTCCAGTAAATAATTTAATTTTTCTAGAACTACAAGTGTTTAGTGGCGATGTCGTAGTGCCCCCAACACCAAATTAGGTATTTTGGAAAGTCTACAACAGAACCATAATTATGAAAGGGATACATCAAGAAAATTGCAGAAACCTCTATACGTTGTCCCGTATTTTACTCAAAACATATACGAGTAGATGTAGAAACGTAGACCTCAACAAAGATGCCTTAAAAAACCGCAAACCACAAGGAAAGTGTCAGACACATAAAACAGCTACGATTTACCACATTTCCATCAAAATGAAGACCGTAACTTTCTCGTTTTAGCTACTTCGCAAAATACCCACATATGTTCAGCGAGAATGTATGCAAGGATTTAGTTCCAAAAAGTCAATATATCAAGATTCAAAAGCATTCAATTAATACTCCTTGTTTGCTTGAAAGCTATTTTAGGTAATTTCCGTCTAACGAAAAAACACCCACCAAAAGATATAAATAAAGGATGTTACGAATGAGTAGGCGCAATCGGAATTCAGCTCAACAAAGAAAAGAGCACGAGCAAGAGAATAAGTAGCCACTGATAGATCCAACCGAATAACAAGCACTTGAGTCAGGTCAGAAAGTGATAACTGTCATATCAGGATTGAGTTTGCTTGTTACAAGAACTACGACAGTAGAAATTATTCGCGTCATGTCACCTTCCCCACCTACATTGCAATAATCCAAAACACGGGCCCATATTGATATACCCCGTGTGAGACACGCAATCGATATCCCATTTAGGCGGCGCTCAGCAAAGTTTTCTCCGGAATTTGTCCCGGAATGTTTCGGAAAATTCCGGGTCCCGGAACTAAGACGTTAAATCCTAGTTACGGACCCATTGAGCCTTTGCTCAGTTCGTTAATGGATACAAATTGAAGAGTAAATTGCGACAGCGAAACACTTGTGAAGCAAATAGTCGCTAGTTCTTGGGGTGTGCCGGCGAAACTGGAATGAATGAGATTGTCAAGCAAAAGTTTACACATTGTCGGTTACTCGGTTCTCATAAGGGCTGAAACTTATTGGATTGTGGCTCGACTTATTGACAACCGAGAATAAACTTTTCTTAAAATATGTGTAGGTAAAATTTATTAGAATTAGTACAATGGACGACGGGAAATAAAACAAAAACAGTTCATAGGGAAAATAAATTTATACTCCTTTTAGAGACGTGCCTCTATTCATGTGAATAATCATATCAATTTAGTAAGTATAAGGGATTCAATATGTGAAATGTATAAAGTACTAATACTCGATTAGCTCTTGAAACATTTTTAATACAATGCAGATTTCACACAGTTTTACTTTCCAGACTTTGACAGCACTTTTAAACACTAAAAAAACACATGTCGTGAAGGTATTTTCCAGAGCCATAGTCAACCGTTTTTAGAATTTTGGTTAAAGCCAAGCTAGATCTAAATTATTCTGACGCTAGCCGAAAAGCTGTTGAATAAATTCAGCTTGTGGTTATATTTTAAAAGCGGAATGGTGTTTCTTGTCAGGTGTCGACATAGAAGGCCTGCATTAAGCAGATCCGACTGGTAAGTGATTATAATTGACGGTTTTAAGAACACATCTCTATTTCCAGAAGCAGACATTTTTTGAGAAACTTGGACGCTCCATATGACAGCCCACTGAATACTGAATAGGAGTGCATATCTCTGTGAAAAGATAGAAAGAGCTGTGACGCCTGTGACATACCAATATGGGTATTAATAATTTTGCTAAGAAGATACAAAACTAAAATTGCTTTAAGGTGCGTTTAAACCAAAAGAGCATTCGCTGTTCTAGCGCCCGTTCTAAGAAATCAACCAATCACGTTTTGTGTACCGATCGAATTTCGTAGAGTGGGAGGTTAGAACAACGAATGCTCTTTTAGTTTAACCGCACCTTAATACATATTCTAAGCCATTTTGAGATGCAATTGGGATTTTTTTTTATTTTACATTATTAGAACCAGGATTCTATATGTCATCCATGTGCACAACTGGCCTGCTGCCGCGAACTTTATAAAAATCGTAAATTTCTGTTGTTGTCACTCCAAGGAAGGCGTCATTTATGTGAGAGAGGCAGATACGAGATTTGAAGTTCGCAGTAGGTCCACTCTTTTTGGGAAAGAGCATTAACTATGACAGAGCAGGGTTAGTCTAAGGCACTGGTCTCACCGCGAGCTACTGAGCTATGAACTATCGGCTATAAACACGAACAAAAGATACGCACTCCCGTGTAAAAAACAGAGACACGGCGATACTCGCCCGGCGGTGATATGTAGCTGATAGCTGGACGAGTATCGCCGTGTCTCTTATTTCCACGGAAGTGCGTATATTTTGTTCGCGTTTATAGCCAATAGTTCATAGCGCAGTAGTTCACGGTGAGACTATTGCCTAACAAACTCATTGCATGCCCATATTTTCCTCAAACAGCTGAAGCAAAGCAATTTATCCTTAGTTCGCTAACCTTCTGTACCATCGATTGATAGAAAGCGCAGGCAATATGTTATAACTGCGGAGTCTCTCACGCCGAGCGTCGGCTGGCGCGTGTTGGCATGTGGATTCCTGCCAGCAGAGGCCATCTTACCATTATTAAACCTTATAGGTACCTATTATTAGTGCTTTCTTGATCGCTCACTTCAGTAGTTCTATCTTAAAGGTCGATTGCAAAAAAAACCTAATTAATGAAAACAAAACTTAACGTCATAATTTTTGTGTTTGGCACTCAAAAGGGGCGACTTCAAATTTTCTATCATCTATGAGCGGCCAAGAAAACGAACCTATATCTTTTACATTTTACTACTGCCAATGTTTATTGAACACAGTCTACCAAATATAGTTTCTATGAGTAACTTTCGTAACAGAATTGACGCGATCGTGAGTTTTGATTAAGGCCTTAAATAATAATTTAAATATTTTAAAAATGTGCAAAAACCAATACAATCATGTTTATAATTTGATTTAAATCACATATACGAGTACTGAAACTTGCCGGTGATTTTATCATTATTAAACCTTACACTATTAACACTTTCCTAATCCTATACTTTATCAGATATCAGATCTCTTACTAGTTTTTAGGAATATAAATTGCCATAGACTTTTACATACATATTATAAAGATTCCACCAGTGTCATTATTTTTTTGTAAATGAAACACCTCGACAAAACATTTACAAAATGGTGGACAAAACTTGATCAGGGCACGGGTATGTTTGCATTTGCTTTGAATAATAGGTAAGTTTTCAATTCTGTTTTTAAGTTTTTATTTGACTTTATTAACCATTTTTTCCATATAATCACTAAATTGCTTGTTCTTCAAATCTGCGACTCGGAGCGGGGGTCGTCTCCTCTTTGCCTAAACTTTGAGTCTTCAATTAAACATGTTTAAATGTTTAAAATGGCATCACATTAGTAATGCTAGTTGGCACGTACATTAGCAAGATTAACCGTTCTCTTGACCTTATAGTCAACAAGGGTGTGATTTCGATCGCTTACCGTAGTATTCGCTGCAACCAATACCTAGAACTAGTGACTTGTAAGATTCAGATTTCGCGCCTCAAATCCCCTGTTAGCGACACGACGTCACGACCGATGAACGCCTAGAAATAAGATAAATCATGTAAATAAATGATCCTCACGTAATTAAGTTAGATATAAGTGATCAGTAATGTATAAGCAATTTCATGAACGCAAATGTATGAACCAAACCTTGGAAGTCGCCTATTGGCTGATATTAATCGCCTGAACTTAGCGTATAAGATTTAAAATGTCGCATTTTGTACTATGTATGAACCATTCGATACCTCGCTAGAACTTAATTTACGTAAGAAATGTAACTGTATAGCCCGTTAAATATAGGTCAGTTACCTATTCAAATGATACAATGGACCCTTGGGTCAATAACCCAACGCAATGTTTAAAATAAAGGTTTTAACCCAAAACATTGCAGGTAAACCGGGAACAATAGAAGATCCGAGCGCCTATTGTTTAGAATGTAAACAACTCCGCATGTGTTTTTGTTGTAAACGTTGGATAACCACGTGTAGTATTTATTTACAAACAATGATTGTAAACATTACGGCATGGATTAATTAAAATTAGGTAAATGTGATTAGAACTTAGCGAAAGTAGGCTAGTATAAATCGAACAATGTGAAATCCACCAATCAACGCGCAGCATTTACGGACCAGTAGAATTAGTGAACGGAACAGACTGAGATTTCATGAAACAGAAATACGCTGCCTTTTGATTGGTCGACATGTTTTTATGATTGGCTGAAAATCACAGCCAGTGATGTATATATACGCGACGCGTTTTGTATGGAGCAGTGTCAAGCTGACCTCCACCAAGAGAGGAACAATAAAAGAAGAAAAATGGAACCTGCCTATTAATCGGAAAAAGCCCTCCTGCCGCTCCAGCCCTCCTCATCAGTAGATCCGGCCTACGTGTATCCGAGCTCTGCCAACTGAGTTGTCGGCAGGCAATGCTGGGTACGCTGTACTCAACATTTTTGGTCCTTCGAGCGTCGGATAGCGAACCAGTCCGAACCTTCGCGAGCAACGTCAACTACTTCGGACCGAACTACGGATGGTTGACCCAGCGGATACACGCAGCGACCGATCTACTGAAACTCCGCATCGTGTTCCCGGACCCCTCAGACTGAACCTGAGACATCGACTGCGTGCACGAACCCGGAACCTTAGCACCGCAGCGATGACGGGAAGAAGAATCACGACGAGATCAATGTCGTCGATTCACGACGATGAAGAACGAAGACGCTTTCTAGCGGCTGGAGCGGAGGCCGCCGAAATGAAGCGAGCCAGAGCCTCGCGCACCGAGGACGAACTCAGTAACACTGACACCAGTGAGGCCGGCGACGCACGTGGGCATATGGAGGGGAGCGAGCCATTAGCCCCGCCCACATCGCAACCGGCCGACGGGGGAACGCTTACACTCGAGCGAGCGCTAGATCATGCGCGCACAGTTAGTCGCCCGGCGCCCACGGCGCTGGACACACGTGCCGCAAGCGCTATAGCGCCAACGAGCGCGCCGAACGACGACTCCGTACGAACTTATACGGAACGGGAACTTCGCGAGGATGATCGGACACGACAAGTATCCTTCGCACCTCACCGAACAATAGAACCATGGAACAAAGGCATTGAACTTATGCAACAATTACGGGGAAAACAAAGAAGACTTCTAAGCGAAGCGGAAGCATTGAACAAAAAACTCGAAGCGTTGCGGCTGGGGATCGAGGCCGCGGAACCTGAGGCGCTTACGAGGAATTATGAACCTGAGGATTGGGCGTACGAGACACGCGAGCCGGCATCGAAACGTCGAGCACCGAACCTTGAACCACGCTCGATGTTCGAGACTCCGAGAACGAGGAGGCCTGCTGAGCGATCGCCGAGCCCCGAACTAGAGAGGACCCGCGAACGGAAAAGGTCACTCTCGCCTGAACCCGAGCGAGCCTATGGACGTGAAAGGCCGTTCACCCCCGAACCGAAGACCTCCGCGAGAAGGAGGCAACAGTACTCGCGTTCGCCGAGTCCGGATGCGAGAACTCCAAGAACGCACATCTCGACACAGGAGAGCATCGCCGCCAGTATGTTCGAGATATTTGAAAAAATGCAGAGGGCTGCGAGACCTGCACCGAAAGAAATATACGAATTACCTGCTTTCTATGGTAATGTCAGCGAGTGGCGCAGTTTTTATAACACATACAACGAGACAGCGACAAGATACAAGTTTACCGAGTACGAGAACGTGGCGAGACTGCGAGTGGCGCTGAAAGGAGAAGCCAAGGCTTGCGTCCAGCACGTCCTGGCTACAGCTACTCGTCCAGACCTCATCATGCGCATATTGAAGAAACAGTACGGACGGAGCGAAGTACTACTCGACCAAGCACTAGAAGACCTGCGTCGGCTGCCTACCGTCGGGCCGACAGCGCATGACCTAAATAACTTCGCAATCAAGATCGCAAACATAGTATCTACAGTTATGGACATCGACCGCCGTCACTACGCCGATAATCCCATGCTAATAAGGGAAATCACCGACCGCCTGAGCCCCCATCTACGAAGCCGATGGTGTGACTACGCCCGCGCACACCGCTACTCAGACGAAGCTGAAATAATCCAGCTGTCGGACTTCCTGATGTACGAGAGCGAGCAGGAAATGAAATACTCGCACGCCAGAGCCCCTCTAACATCGCGACGGACTGCTACCGCGACATCGAACGCCGTGTCAGCGCAGGCGCGGTATGAGCGCAACACGAACCGACCGGTTGCCCGCCCTGCTCTGTCCCAGTCGCGCTCGTCGCAGCCGTTGTCCTCGAAAGTGGTATATACCACGAACGCCACCTCGAAGAACCCGCGCGCAATCTGCTTATATTGCGGAGGAACTCATGGAACGACAGATTGCCGCAAATTAGCTGCCCAACCCGTCGGAGCGAGATGGGACTGGGCGCGACTGAACAGGGTGTGTTTTCGCTGCCTCAACGACAAACATCAGCGCCAGTACTGCCGAGCGAAGAGATGCGACGTACCAGGCTGTCCGCATCCCCACCATCGCTTGCTACACGCGGATAAGCAAGAAATACAGACCGAAGCCGCAGTACATCTCACTACGACCGCGCCGGTGTACTCTATAGGAGAGAGGACAGGCCACGCCCCCACCACGCGCGCGCCGCGCGCCACGCAGGCCGAGATAACACAGGCACCGAACGAGCAGAATGATCCAGATACCGCTCGCATATACGTTACCTCGGGGATCGAACCTGCTAATGTGCTACTTAAAGTACTGCCCGTCACCGTGAGCGGCCCGGGCGGAGAAGCACACATCTTCGCGATGTTGGACGACGCCTCGACACTGAGCCTTATCGAGGAGGACATCGCCGAACAGATCGGATTGTCTGGCCCTGTTTCACCGCTATGCGTGCGCGGTATAGGCGATATCGCGCACCGAACGAACACAGCTACCGTTAAGGCGAAGATACGGTCAGCGCGAGGCGGGACAGGCTACGACATCACGCTGCGAACAGTACGCGGAATCGGACTACGCAGCCAGATCATAAACAAAGCCGATATGATCAAGTACGAACATCTCAAGGACCTCGCCGATGAATGCTACACTACGGGAGTACCGCAAATGCTCATCGGAGGCGACCACTGGCAGCTATGCATACCGCACGAGATAAGGATGGCAGGCGAACTCGATCCCGCCGCCATACGCTGCCGCTTGGGATGGTGTTTCTTCGGATTTCGGCCGAAGATAATCAGAACGAACGAACAAGTTGTACTGCATTGTCGCGTTGAACAAGATGAGCTCGATGAACAATTAAAGAAACACTGGGCGATAGAAGCTTTGGGAGTTTCGAGCAAAGACAACGTCAAGCCCGCGGATCAACGAGCTGTCGACCTTTTCAATTCGAGCGTCGTGAAACATGAAGATCATTATGAAGTTGGACAGCTGTGGGCTACAGATGACGTCAAACTACCGGCCAGCTACACTACGGCGCATTCGCGGTTATTGAACCTTGAATCGCGAATGAGACGCGACCCGAAGTTCGCCGAAGATTACTGCAAGCAAATAAGAGCTTTAATCGAAAAGGGTTACGCCGTACGTTTGAACGAGCCGCCGGTCAGCGATCTTACCTTTTATCTACCGCATTTTCCTGTAGTTAACCTACAGAAGCAAAAAATGCGTGCTGTCTTCGATGCTGCGGCAAAATGTCAAGGGTTTTGTCTCAACGACTTCATTCTCTGCGGTCCAGACCTTCTTCAGAGCCTGTTGGGAATATTGCTGCGCTTCAGAGAGAATCCATTCGCCGTGACAGCGGACATTCAAGATATGTTCATGCGAATACATCTGAAGCACGAAGATCAAGCCAGCCAGCTATTCCTATGGAGGAATAACGAGCGAGACCGCACGCCGCACATCTACAAGTTAACACGAGTGCTGTTCGGATGCGTGAGCAGCCCATGTTTAGCACATCTTGTACGCAACAAGAACGCCGAAGACAACCGAACGAGATACCCCGAGGCAGTCTATGATATCAAGAACAACCACTACATGGACGACTACGTGGCTAGCTATGAGACCGAGGAGGACTTGCATCGAACTGTCAAGCAAGTTCGCGAGTCACACGCCGAGGGAGGATTCAACCTGCGAGGCTTCGCTAGCAACAATCGTCAATTGATCAAAGAACTACCGAACGAACTGCGATCAAGCGAACCTACGACGATGCTAGGCGAAAAATCTCAGAAGGTGCTAGGCATGGTGTGGGACCCTAGCACAGACACGCTTAGCTTTAACACGAAGCTACTACGCGTGCCAGAAGACATCAAGAACTGCGATCGAGCGCCAACGAAGAGACAAGTCCTATCTACAGTTATGTCTGTCTACGACCCGCTAGGACTCATCGCGCAGTATGTGATCAGCGCTAAGATCTTGCTACAGCGTGTCTGGGCGAAGGGCACGCACTGGGATCAAGAGTTAGAACGAGAAGACACCGAAGCATTTTTTCAGTGGCTGAAAGCCCTGAAATACATCGCCGAACTAAGAATACCGCGTCAGTACGACTCGCCGAGGGATCCGACACGTCGAACGCTGCACGTTTTCTCCGACGCAAGTACCGAAGCCTACTGCGCCGTGGCCTACTGGCGCACTGAAGTCGGAAACGACGTGCACGTCAGCTTAGCCGCAAGTCGAACGCGAGTCGCACCATTGAAGATTTTATCGGTGCCGAGGATGGAGCTGAGCGCTGCTTTGATCGCCGCGCGCCTCGCTCAAACTATCCTGAAAGAACAGCGCTACACTGCAGATGACATCACATACTGGACGGATTCAAAAACTACGTTGTCATGGCTACGGGATGACGCACGACAATATCGACCGTTTGTCAGTCACCGCATAGCCGAGATCGCCGAACTTACAAGCCGACAATCGTGGAGATGGTTGCCGACTAATTTCAACGTGGCGGACGATGGAACGCGCTGTAAACCGAGCCAGCGCATCACCATCGACGATCGGTGGTACCAAGGACCGGCATTTCTGCGGTTACCCGAACGAGATTGGCCACAGAACCCGAACGACGTCACCGCTACTGAAAGAGAGAACCTACCGGAACGCAAGAACATCAAGACCGCTATGACTCATGCTACACGAACAGAACGAGACCCAGCATCAGTATTACCAGACATCAACCGCTTCAGCAGTTACGAACGCCTCATTAATAGCACAGCCTATGTGTTGCTATTTATAGAAAAGCTGCGAAGTCGCGACCGAACGAAGAAATTAGAGCTTGCACACATATATCGAGCGGAACATATGTGGCAACAAAATAGTCAACGTCGAAGCTTTCCTGACGAACTACGAGCACTCAGCCGCGGCGAAGAAATTGATAAAAGATCGAGGTTATATCAATTAGCACCTGAAATCGACCGCGATGGTTTGTTGAAAATGAAGACTCGTCTAGGAAACGCTCCAGTTCAATACACTGCATCAAGCCCCGTTATACTTGACGGACGGGATGTGTATACGCGCTTACTGATCGCACATACACACAGGAAATCAGCGCATATACACAATGAAGCGATCGTGAACGAGCTGAGACAGAAGTACTGGATTCTGCACCTGCGACCCGTCGTAAAGTCCATCGCCCGAACTTGCGCAATCTGCATATTACGCCGAGCGACGCCACGCGTACAGCCGCATGGAGATCTACCGCCTGAACGAACAACGGCATACGAACGACCGTTTACCTGCGCAGCCGTGGACTATGCGGGCCCTGTATATGTCACCATCGGACGCAGAAGAGAGAAGAGATGGATCGCTCTCTATACCTGTCTCACAACACGAGCGGTGCACCTGGAATCCGTGCACAGCCTCTCCGCCGACAGCGCGCTACTCGCGTTACGCCGATTCGCGGCGCGACGTGGGTGGCCCCGCGTTATGTATTCGGATAACGCAACGAACTTCAGAGCGTCGGCCATTGAACTCCAAGAAGCCCATAAGGAGTGGCTACCTATACTTCGAGCCTACGGTCTACAACAACGGATGGAGTGGAAGTTCATCCCGCCTGGTAACCCATCTGCCGGAGGAGCGTGGGAGAGGATGGTACGCACCATCAAATCAGCAATGGCGTACACTCTACACACCAAGGCACCACGAGAGGAGATATTTAACACCGTATTGGCCGAAGTAGAATATATAGTGAACCAACGACCACTTACACATGTCTCAGTGGACCCGAACGCGCCTGAGACTTTAACACCGAATCACTTCTTGTTACTGCGAGCTGCCAATCTTCCTATACTGGGACCCTGTGAAGAAGATGACAACAAGAAGTGGAGAACAGCCCAAGCCCTCGCCGACCACTTCTGGTCGCGATGGGTCAAAGAAGTCTACCCGCTACTAGCACCCCGCGGTTCTTCAGCCAGCGGCGGGCGTCAGATCCAGCCGGGAGACATCGTGATCATCGCGGACCCTAACGGCCCTCGCAACACGTGGCCGAAAGGGATCGTCGTGGCTACACACCGTGGACCAGACGGCAGAACACGCTCCGCTGACGTCAAGACCCTGCATGGCGTAATGCGGCGCCCCACCTGCAAAATAGCCGTCGTGGTACCAGCCGGCGAGACGCAGAGCTGCGCTGCCCCCCAGAGCCCGACGACCGCATCAACGACGACTCCGTGATCGTGTCGCCTACCCATGCAACATGGCGTCTTGCGACGGAGGAGGACTAATGTTAGCGACACGACGTCACGACCGATGAACGCCTAGAAATAAGATAAATCATGTAAATAAATGATCCTCACGTAATTAAGTTAGATATAAGTGATCAGTAATGTATAAGCAATTTCATGAACGCAAATGTATGAACCAAACCTTGGAAGTCGCCTATTGGCTGATATTAATCGCCTGAACTTAGCGTATAAGATTTAAAATGTCGCATTTTGTACTATGTATGAACCATTCGATACCTCGCTAGAACTTAATTTACGTAAGAAATGTAACTGTATAGCCCGTTAAATATAGGTCAGTTACCTATTCAAATGATACAATGGACCCTTGGGTCAATAACCCAACGCAATGTTTAAAATAAAGGTTTTAACCCAAAACATTGCAGGTAAACCGGGAACAATAGAAGATCCGAGCGCCTATTGTTTAGAATGTAAACAACTCCGCATGTGTTTTTGTTGTAAACGTTGGATAACAACGTGTAGTATTTATTTACAAACAATGATTGTAAACATTACAGCATGGATTAATTAAAATTAGGTAAATGTGATTAGAACTTAGCGAAAGTAGGCTAGTATAAATCGAACAATGTGAAATCCACCAATCAACGCGCAGCATTTACGGACCAGTAGAATTAGTGAACGGAACAGACTGAGATTTCATGAAACAGAAATACGCTGCCTTTTGATTGGTCGACATGTTTTTATGATTGGCTGAAAATCACAGCCAGTGATGTATATATACGCGACGCGTTTTGTATGGAGCAGTGTCAAGCTGACCTCCACCAAGAGAGGAACAATAAAAGAAGAAAAATGGAACCTGCCTATTAATCGGAAAAAGCCCTCCTGCCGCTCCAGCCCTCCTCATCAGTAGATCCGGCCTACGTGTATCCGAGCTCTGCCAACTGAGTTGTCGGCAGGCAATGCTGGGTACGCTGTACTCAACATCCCCTATAACTCTATAAGAAAATATCCAAAGAAGAGAACGACGAAACAGACGACCGAGAATTGTCTTATCAACGCTAAAATATTGTGACATTCTTTAATATAAAATTTTTAGGGAATAAAATTGACAATGGCTAAAAATAGGTCAAAAATGGTCTTTCAACGACATCTACACCAATTTCTGATATGTCAGGAGAATTTGTTGGCATATTTCCTGTATCCCTTTGCTTACATTTAGTTCCTGAAAAACACAGTTATCCATGTGCATAGCATAGGTAGAGGTACCTACCTAATTCTGAGTAGGCCAATTTTGAGTTCAATATATGTAGAGTAGGAACCTGTTAAATCAAAAGGTACCTTCGGGCTTAGCATGGAGACCAGATATCCGGATCACGAAAAGTCAGCCTCCGTAGCCTAGTTGGTAGTGACCCTGCCTTCGAAGCTGGAGGTTCCGGGTTCGAGTGCCGGCGAGGGCATTATTTGTGTATTGCTGTACCATACATATACTGGGTGGAAAAACGATTGCCACATTCCCAGCCGAGTCCCCACTGATGCAAGCGAATTTTATAAAAATCCTTAAATGCAGAAGTCACTGATTTTTTTGTTTATTATTATTGTTGTTTTTCATTATCATAAATATTTGTTCCTTGGTCTTGGCTGTTTATGTATTTAAGTATCTATTATATATATCGTCGCTTGGTACCCGCACCACAAGCCTTAATGGATTTTACCGTGGGACTAGGTCGATTTGTGTAAGATGTCCCAAGATATTTTTTATTTTTATTTTTGTTATTTTTATAAAAGTTAAACTTCGAAATTAGAGATCATGAATCATGATACATTGGCTCGATATCTTGACTCGCGCGCGCAGCTAAACAGCGCCCAGTGACATCAACTCATGCGCAGCGCATCATCAGCTATTTGCACCCGTGAGAATTCTCCGCGCATGCCGTAATAGGACTTTAATTATAACTAACGATGTTGGTGATGGTACAACAAACGGTAGTGGAAATTACGGTTATCTTAGTTCGACCTTCGTGATTTTGAAATAGAGTTCAGAATCGGAATAGGATAAATCTTTAATTATCTTGAAACAGTTTTATGAAGGGCAAAGCTACTGGGCACAGTTGTGAAGTGAAAACATTGTGTGGAAACTGCAGCTGATTATTATCATATTTTAAAAGGAAAATAAAGCTGGCTAATAAATAAGGACTATAATACAGTAGGCCTAGTCAAAATGCCATTCTGCAATCGTATACAATAAGCGATACAAGTCACGTGATCATTATAATTCCATGGTCACGTTACTTTTCGTACGAATCTGTCATTCTCATACATTTATTACTATCACCGAGTAGGTACGAGATTTCGGGGCAGTAAATATGTTAAGACAAGGTACCTACAGAAAAAGTTAGATATTGAACATGAACATAGGCACCACACCCAGCCAGGAACAAGCCGGCATACCAGGGGGCACGCGATTTTTTTTAGGGGTAGACACGCTCTGGGATGGGTACTATGGGTAGGATATTATATTGAAACATAATTAAAAAAAAACAACTAGCATCTTGTGTACAGTTAAGTTTTATACTATGTACATACGTACAGGTACTATACTTCAGAATGTTGGGCACCTACGTGGTCGTAAAAGGATCGACATTATACCTTTGCACATTTTTAGACTCGACCGTACCAGTTTCTCAAATAATTCTAATACTTTTCCAGAAGAGTTGTGAAAACGGATTTCACCCAAGATCCCACCTTGAGATAACAAACTTTAGATGAACAGGAAAACGAACTCCACTCATAACTTTCAAAGAAACGAAACAAACCTTCACTTTCCATTACTTGAGATTCAAGATAATTGCTATAAGGCTTTTCAGAAAAAAAGGAAAAATGGATTGTGTATTTTCAAATATTCTGCTCAGTCTAGTAAAAATGCCTACCTATTATATTTCTTGACCTATTTTATTTATTTAGACAGTGTTTATATATTAAACGCTTATATATTATATAAACAAATATTATAATACCTCTAGATTATAGGAAAGACGTAAGCCGTGTGGTGACGGCTATAAGAATACATTTGTCGCCACCTCGACTCCTCCTGCGGGTGTCGTAAAAGTCGACTAAGGGATTGAAGTGTCACTGACCATTATTTGATAAAAGATTGATGATGGGCAGCAGCGTCATCATAGTGGACACATTACTGCGATCGCCAATCGTTTAAACGCATAGTTAATAGGAGAGGCCTACGTCCAGTAGTGGACTATCATAGGCTGATGACGGTGGTGGTGGTGGTGGTGATAGGAAAGACATGATATTTACCGTTGGCTGACAACCGCTGAGACCCTTAGGAACAACGTACATATGTCAATATTGAATTTTCCCTAAACTAAATACAATACACATTTCAATGTTATTATACAATACATATTATCGTACATAAATATTATACAATATACATAATTATAATACCACGATTATTATAAAATACATTACATTGTTTAGCAATGGCACAGTTTCTTACACTCTGCTAATCACTAACACACATATTCTGAGATAGACTGTATATCATATAAGATGTATGATATAACCTACAGATGATTTAAGCTTAGAAAATGTATTGAACGTCGGGTGTTACGGTATACATTTCATTTGTATGAGTAAAAGTCGATTTATACCAGACGAGCGAATGCTCTTTCTATCCCCCACTCTATGAAATCCACGAATCTCGGCGAATCACCTTTTGTGTAACGAACGAATCCACCTTAAAATTGATACTTTAAAGTATATTTATTGGCTTATAATGATTACGAGTAATCTCCACAAATACTTACATAAGCATTTAGTGAAACTTCGAGAAACTTAATACATATATAATGTTGTGGTTTTTAATAAAACCAACTTAGCTACAGGCTAGTTTTAACCTTGAGTTCCATAACCTTGTTTGCTCAAAGTTTAGTTAATGAGGCTATCCTTTGTTACAGAGATAATATATTTGTCTGGTACACTACTTGAGATACATTACACGAGGTGCGGAATATATTTATTTCGTGCTAAACTGTCAATGTAGTAGCCGCAATATGAATCAAGTTATTTTATTGAAACAAACTACCATTGCGTACTAAAGAATATTTTAATGGTATTATTAAAGTAAAAGTAGATAAAAACTAAAATCAAGACCAAAAACAGTACCTGTGTAAGTAGAAAAGTTCGCCAAATTACTGGAAAGCCATTTGCCAATGATAAGGGTACCTAAATGCTAAATCCCTCACTTAATCAAAAACTAAAATAGGCCCCTGCGGCATGGTACCCAGGATGCTAGTAACATTTGCTGGGTTGCCAAGCTAATGCGTTGAGCGAGGAAGCTGCCAGCCCCCGTCTCTCGTGCCGTCTATGAGTCTCTTAGATAGGTCTTTGAAGAGACTCACGATTGTTAGGAGCCCACGGACCAAAGGTATTCACGAAGAAAATAACGATATTATATGAATTGCTCATCGAAATGATGAAGCTATCTCCTTTACATAAATGACGAGGTCAAGCAATAGTAAATGAGATAAACCTTATAAACCTATCGATAAGACCGAAAGGAACAAACAATACTAATAAGTATTGTTCGTCTCCTAAGTGAGGAGACATTTATGAATAAGGTTTGCCGCCATTTGTTGTAAAAAAAAATGTTGTAAGGTTTTGTATTAGAATTCTTGTAAATATTGGGTAATTATCGCAGGTATTATATCACCAGTTTTCAAGCAAAACTTACTATAAAAATTGTCACTACTTTTAGCTACTTGTCAGTATTGATTTAGAACTGAGATACGAGCTTTATGTCAAGTAGGTATTTTACGAGTATAGTTAGTGTTTTGCTTGTCACCGACGATAATATCTTTTTAATTATTATTCATAAACCGTCACGATTTTCACACATTCGTGCAGCGAAATCGTTGACATTATCTTATATGTCATCATCATCATCAGCCAATTGACGTCCACTGCTGGACATAGGCCTCCCCCAGAGAGTTCCACAAAGATCGGTCGTGAGACACCCGCAACCTTTACCATAATTACCTTATACGTAGTTAGTCATAATCTATAATCAATTAATTTTACAAAATTCTACCTTCATGACAAAACCCAACAAAGAATTATGGAAATTAATCAAGACGTTAAAACTACGTTTCAAGCACGCTTAGTTAACTTGTTGGGGGGCCTGAAGGCAGTAGGAGGGGGGGGGGGGTTGTAATTAATTACTCCTGTCAGTGACAAGCGCAGTTAAGTACATATCGCTTCATAAATAGGGTACCTTCGTTAAGTCAGGTCCCTCATGAAAATTCACGACTCAGAGAGTCCGCCTACGAAATGCGACTGGCTAAGTAAGTACCTAGTTGGTTTAGGTTTAGAATTTTAGTTCCATTCAACAATTATAACAAGTAATTATACAATTATACAAATAAAATATACTACACTAAATAAAAACCAATAAAAATCGAAATCCTAATTGCATCAAATTTCAAATTAAGAATAGCAAAAAATAATAAGAATAACGAAAATCTATTAAATTAATATAAAATGTCACAATGATTAATCAAGATTTTATTACAAGTAAACATAAAATACGACATAAAATGAGAACAAACAATACAATCAAGTAACCATACTAATAAAACATACTATATCAATCCAATAAAAATATTATAACTCAAATACATTGCAATTCAAATTAGAAATAAATAATGTCAAACAATCATAAGTATAGTAAAAAATTATATAAATGTCACTAAAATATCAGATTGCAAATTATTTAATGTTATATTTACTATAAAACTCTCGAACTGTAAAAAATGCTTTTTCTATCAAGAATGCTTTCAATTTTTTAACAAACAGGTGATATTAGTGAGTAATATTCCAAGCAAAATGATAATTATATCCGCAATTTTATTTGATGTCTCCGGTCTTTCCATATTAAAAAAAAACCTACTTACAATAATATAAACTCTTGGAAAGTTGTTTGCATTAAGAAATGAGGCAAGTTTAGTTATCTTACAAAGTTGTCTCTGTAACTTTTCTAATATCGTTACGAGATGGCGCTCAAAGGGTTTAATTACCTTAAGCTATTTTTTGCCCTAAAAAAATCTTACACCTATTTCGGTGTGGACATTTGCGTTAAGGGAGTACTAGTGCCAAAAGTTTAGGAAAATTGCCGCTTTATAATATAATTATCGCAACGCAAGCAATTGTAAAACAAAAGTGTGAACTGTTGGAAGACAAGGCAAAAATCTCGTGTCACTGATACTACACGATCATATTTAAACAAGCGAATTTGAACTTTACGAAAATCTGCGTAAGTACATTACAGAGCTGGCGGCTATAGCTGTCGCTAGTCGCTAGCGCCCATAGTAATGTCTGACTCGGCAGAAAATACGTTCTTGTAACAAATGTTAACACTTGTAAGCACGACACGATATAATGTAAGCTTAGGATTGCAGGATTGGGAGCTCTTTAAAAATTCTAACCCCGAAAGAATAATCTCTTGGAGGTGCGTTCAAACTAAAAGAGCATTCGTTGTTCTAACCTCCCACTCTACGAAATTCGATCGGTACACAAAACGTGATTGGTTGATTTCGTAGAACGGGCGCTACAACAGCGAATGCTCTTTTGGTTTAAACGCACCTTAAGAAAGACAAAAACGTATTTCAAATTTGAACCCTAATAGCAGTCAAAAGAGTCCAAACCCAAAATGGCTATAACATGGCTTTGTATGCGTTAGAGGTTTAAAATTAAATTGTATGCTTACATCTTGATTGTTATATTACTTAGGTACATACCTATTATGGCTGTTGTATTAAAACTAGAAAAGTAGGATTTAGTTAAGCCATAAATTTAATATAGGAACCACAAACGACCAAATGTTTGTTGTTAACCTGAATTTACCAAACACAATAAAACTTTAATTTCAAATTACAATAAACAGATACTTAGTTTTCGAAAAAGGATATTTTCTAGGATATGTATCAAAGTATCAAATCAAGACTATCAGGGACAGGGTGCATAGCTAAGATGCTATCGCTAAAGGTGCGTTTAAACCAAAAGAGCATTCGCTGTTCTAGCGCCCGTTCTACGAAATCAACCAATCACGTTTTGTGTACCGATCGAATTTCGTAGAGTGGGAGGTTAGAACAGCGAATGCTCTTTTAGTTTGAACGCACCTTAACGCGCCATCGTGATGAATCGTGAGCGAAAGGCATCTGTCTTTGTTGCACTAAAGAGTGACATAGAAAGAAAGCTACGATATGCCACAGAGCGATTGGCTACTTGGCTACGCATACTGGTATTTATATTAATAAATAGTATTAGTACAACGTTATGTCTAGCTAGTTGCACGGTATATTGTTTGCAGAGGATCGGCGGATCCTTAGGTTATCTATGTAATTAGGGACCTCTTACATGTAATCCTCACTCGCTCGCCGCAAGATTGTGCTGACGCCATTCAACATGTTTGATAAATGATACTGCTGCTTGTTACATTTGTTGTAGTTCGGATGCCGTGTCATCATCATCAGCCTATGCTAGTTCACTGTGGACGTAGGCCTCTCCTATTAACTATGTGTATAGCCGCATTAGGAGGTAAATGCCCATAATCGCCACGCTGGGCAAGCGGATTGGGGTAGGGGGTCTTTCGACCCTTTACAAAGCATAGTTGATTACGGGCTAAGCTATTTTCCGCAGCGAAGGTTTTAACGCCTTTTTCCACGCTGAAGACGGAACCCATTGGCAATTATGGACATTTACCTCCTAATGCATTAGGTAATAGGAGAAGCCTTTGTCCAGTGGACTAATTATAGGCTCATGATATCCTCTAGCCGCCCAGTGGCCTATAAAAAGGTCTCCTCAAACAAAAAAGATTCTAGGCGGATTTTTATTTTGTTTTCGTTTTTCAAAATTTTCCAAATTTCGACTTTTTAAATTTTTTTCTACTCAGAATCACGAGCTCTTTCGATCCTGATAGAAATCAAAAAGGGTCCCAAAAAAAAACCATTGAGATACTATTTTTCATACACTTTCTTCGACCGTAGCCGTAACTCAAGGAAGACTAAAAAAAATATGGAATTCTTGGGACACTTTTTTCTGCTAATGAGGATCGAAAGAGCTCGCGTTTCTGAGTAGAAAAATTGGAAAATTACAATAAAATAAAAATTCGCCCTTCTATTCTATTTCTTACGCAATGAATTCAAAATTTAATAGGAAAATTTAATTGCCTGGGCGGCAATAATCATCATACACTCGTGAGTGTATGATGATTATTTTCTTAAGACTAAACAACGCTTTTTTGGTTTATGCTAGTATTCTGGGCTATGTAACGGCCTGACATTAAAACGTGCTGAATAAGGTGGAGATGTCTTACCGAGCCGCGCGCTAATAGGATTTGCTAGTTTTCGGTCTCCCGGAACATTCTGGCACATTTTTACGATGTCAAGGGTGTAACGTTGATAACCTTAGTATGTCTTTACTACGAGTTTCATCGTACAAATATATTCATTATCATCATCATTCCCAGCAGTGAGATGTCCAATGACCGATACAGGGGGCTATCGCGATCTACTAATTCGATTGTGAATGAATGAATGAAATCGTTTATTCACAACTAACGACTCGCCCCGGCTGCGCACGGTAACTATACCTACATAAAAACCTTCCTCTTGAATTACTCTACCTATTAAAAAAAATTTCATCAAAATCCGTTGCGTAGTTTTAAAGATTTAAGTGTACAAAGGGACACGGGGACAGAAAAAGTGACTTTATTTTATACTATGTAGTGAGTAGTGATAGTGATGAACACATGGTAACAAAAGATCTTAAATAACAAATAGTGTATCCCTTACTATAATCAGTCTAAGTAGACGTGTGAAAACAGATGTCAGTTCTATATATATATAATAATAACTGTCTTTCAAAGACTGACAAACCGAACCTAAACTGTATCGCATTTAAGAGGTCTTGCCCCCCTGCAGCACCAGGGAAATTGTTGCCGTAATAGCTACGCTTGGTTGCCAGATTGGCCATCGGAGTCATACGAGTATTCCATATTTTAAAGGATACTGCTGTACATACGACGGTGGTCTTGGTTGAAGTTTAGGATATACTCAGGTCCAGGTATGACGTACAGTCAACCAATTGACACTGGCCAATTGGAACCAGGTCACTTGGGTGTTAGTAAAACTGTACGAAATATAATTATATTATGTATATACATACATGTATTTCAAAAAATTAAGGAAATATTTCACTGCTTGTCGCTGTGACATGGTTCTAGAATGACTTAGGGTTCCAATTAGTCGAGAGTAGGGGTACCAATACGTAAGCATTCGTAAACTCAGTCGTACTACGCCTTCCAGCTGAGGGGATCTCATATTGTTTTCTTTATTTAGAATTATACATAATCTGCATTCTGGTAGCCTTTGAAAACCTCTAGCTGATACTACACAAGTGCGGACGAGATTTGATTTTACAATTTGTAAGTTGTCTATGGAAACCAATGTAGAGTAAACTCGTGGTAATGGTACCTACTCATAACTTAGAGAAACGAAGTTTTACTTGGGATAAGAGTCGAAAGGGAGAGACAAACTAGATCAAAGTCCTTTTCAAGTCGAGGTGAACAAACATCAAACTAAGAACTGAAAATACTTACAATTTATTTTTAAATAAACTTTGTACTAGGATTATATAAAGATGTATTGTTTCATGCTCGATGAATAGATTGATATTGAAAAACTTTGGGATTTTCATGTTGTTTGGACAAGTTGCTTTTGTTAGACCAACTATATTGAATTACTTTTCTAAGAGTTTTCTGTTATACAGCTTTATTTAGCGAAAACAGACTTCTCAAATAATTCTGCTGATATATAAATACAATTATGAGTCATGAGATATATGAAATTAGTTGCAATTTGCGTTTCAATATAAGTACAGTCATTTAATCTTCTCGTCTGTCGCTGTCGCAAATATTTTTTTTAATAGTCATCTAGTTTTCATGTGCATTAATCAGTGCTTACACATATAAAGAGATAAATCATTAAGACCGCAAAATTATGTCACATAATTTATGTGACACGCTCTTAACACTTTCAATGCGGTAGGGGGTCTTTCGACCTCTTACAAAGTATGGTTAATTACGAGTTAAGCTAATTGCCGCAGCGAAGGTGTTAAGGCTTAGCCACACCGGATGCGTATGCAGCACGTGCTTGTGCGCGTATACGTGGCACGTTGTAGCGTTAGAAATATCATAGTAGATAGCACACCGCTTGTACGCATATGCATGCGGTGTGATTTGGCTTTTACTAACGCTCTAAGGTATTTACTGATATTTTCGCGACCAATATAACTTAGGTACTATTGACGGTGTTCTGTACCATCATTTTCGGAATCTCTTTTGCAAGTTAGTATAAAATTCTCTATTGCGGTTGATACTAGTCTATCGACCGATTTTGTCGATTCTTCACCAAATAAGAGGCTCAGGATGCTTAGCCAAGTTGCCTGTCGCTAACGCTTAGTAGGGTATCGTAGTTTTCCCTCTCTGTCACTCTTTCATATAAGTGCGACAAATATAGTTAGCTCCTTTTCGCTTACGATTGACGATTAAGCGATCGGCAACTTGTCTAAGCATGCAGGTCCATACATTTCGGTACGTATGTGTTAGCTACGGGTGTGGACTGTATGAGTATCCTCATACAGTCCACACCCGTAGCTATGGATGAGATATGGATATGGGAAAATTGGGAATTAAAACGATATTTCAACACACTTTATAATGTTATATCAACAAGATACAAAGGCAGACAGAAGGGAAAATATAAACATGTCAAAAAAGTAAATTATTCAAAATAATGTCATTTACAATAGTTATAAGAAAAGGTCGCGACCCAGCTAGTCGCCAATAGTACGTATATGTATAAAACTGAAAGTCAATTTCAGGTCACTTGGGTAGATAACTGTTGAGATTCACATCTTATGTGCCGAGGACAATAATCTCTCCCTTATTGTCCCAGACAAACACTTAAATATTTAGGCCCTCTGAAAATCATTATCCGAAACCTAAGCGTTTAAGTATTTACGAATGTTCTAAGCTTTTTTAAGATAGGCGTTTAAAATTATTTTACTCGTAATCCCGTTTAAGGGGCAAAACCGGAGCGGATCCTTCCAGTGATCCAAATAAGCTGGTAAGCGCTTAACTAGCTGAGACACCATTCAGTTTTTCCCAAACACAAGTTATCCCTGATAATAATAGCAAAAAGCAAACATGCTTTTTTTGCTGAAGCAGCCGCCGTAGCCTAGTTGGTAGTGACTCTACCTGCGAAGCTGCAGGTTCCGGGTTAGGGTAGGGTAGATAGATAGAACTCCTATGCCATTGACACGCATGTGTGACTGAACAGATTGTACTCTTATGCCAGTGACACAGCACTTGTGTCAAAAAGTTCGTATTTCTATGGCACTGGCATAGGAGGAAGAACTTGATTTATGCTAGTGGCATAAGAATAAGGTCAGTATAATACATTATACTGACCTTACTCAGTATAATACATTATACTGACCTTACGCCACAAGCGTAAGCCACAAGTTGGCTGGTGGATAAGTGGCGCGGCCATTTTATTTTATTTACCGTTTAGTGGCAGGCACTGGGAGCCGGACCCATACTCCAAGTGGCAGCGATCCGGGTCCCGGACCAGCCAAAACAACCTGCTAATTGGCAGGAACCCACTACCGGACCCCGTGTTACGTCATTTTACTACTCTGATCTAGGTTACTCTGATCACGTATGTGTGTCCAGTATTAATTATTTCTATGAATCAGATTTTGTTGGTCACACATGCTGTGTCACCGGCGTCGAACGCGTTAAATCACGCGGCAGCAGCTCATGTTAAGCACAGACAGCACAGTGAAGTGCAAATGTCGCTTATCTGAGTCGCGCGAGCGCGGATGTGTTCTTTAAAGAACCGTTTTAACTTGATCTCAAAATACGTAACAACTAAACCAAATTAGAGCCCAGATTTGAACTGGTTGTCTTACATCTTCGAAGTGCTTGTTAAGGTTTGATACAGACTACTACCCACTAGATGCACCATGTCAACTACTAAGCGATTACCGCAAAATTCTTAAATTAATGTATGATATTTCCAGGATTTACAGAACGATTTTCAGAGTTCAAGTAAGGTACCTTTGACCGCAAAACTAAACATCGGAGTTATTATTAGTCACGTTGTCGGCCCTGAATGAATGGTCTGAATAATCAACTTGAAACGGTAAAAAAAGCATTAAATCATAAAATACGTTTTCACGATCGATCTTAATCAATAAATAAAACAATATTTACAGTATTAACTAAGAAAACATATATTCCACATACTTACCACAGCATTCATGAACAAGTGTGTTCATTTGTGTTCAAGCTCTTCACACAAATAAGTTACTATACCGCTGCCCTTTGCGCATAACCCGCGTATTACCTATCTATGTGACTCCAGCCATTCAAATGACGCTTTTGTTGGACTGACAGAGACAAATATTCTAAGTTTACGAATTTTTAAGTTAGCGGTAGTAGAACAGCTGCCATCGCTCACGCCACGCCCGGAAAACGCGTCATACTGTCAACCAACGTTTCATGAAATATTTAGAAAGGCAAAAGATCGACCTGAGAGGACATAACGTGCAACGACTTATAGTCGTCACGACCCTCTGTCATGAGATTTCGACGAAGAAGAATCCAACGCATCAAGGTGCGTGCAGACCAAAAGAGCATTCGCTGTTCTATTCCCCTACTCTACGAAATTCGATCGTCACACAAAACGTGATTGGTTGATTTTGTAGAGCGGGGGATAGAACAGCGAATGCTCTTTTGGTTTGAATGCACCTTCATAATTCACAGTCTATCGGAGGTAGTCAACGGATGACACCGCTAGTTGGTAACTAATTTACACTTTCGGGACAAGCGCGAGTCTGCCATCTCTGCTCAATTATAAGTTTACGCTACTTCATCTTTACACCCTCATTATTAGTAAAGGTTACGAGTTACGACCCTTAATTAGGTGGGTGACGTCGGATTACGGGTAATCATTTAGTGGTTTCACTTCATACATTTATTTTAGTTTTAAGGGTTATTCGTATCCTTCCATTGAGAAAATTTAAATTCACATACTCAACTGTACTGTTGAGAAAAGGGTGTAGGTACTACAGGTGACGGTGATAAAAGTCCAAATTATCAAAATTTTTTGTATTTTAGTTTCTTTGTTTATCAAATCTAACATCGCTATTCTCCAATTTTCTTAAATTTTTATTCTAAGATATTCGTTCAAATGTGCTATAAAATTGGGAATTTAATTAATCCTAAAGATTGACCTTGAGGTTGAGACATTCATCATCTTTATTAGGTGCTATGTCAGATTCCCAGCCTAAGGTTGCGTTTCCACCAGAGATGTGCGAGGATGTGTGTGAACAAACTCCTCATTTTCATTCATTCCTGATTTACAGGGTGCTCGTGAGTATTGCGAGAGATTTTAAGAATACATTGTAGACAATGAATGACAATGTGAAATAAACAAAAAATATTATGTGACCTAAATGTGAAACGGAACCAAAAAAAAATTTTTCCTTTTTTTTTAGATTTTTTGACAGCAACAATTTGTCCAAATGTTTTATTTTATTTTAATTTTAGTGATAGGTTGTTTCGTTAAGTCTATTCTTATTTTTTGATTGCGTGGCAAAAGGTGTGGTAATATTAGAATTCATTGTGGTAGCGTTGTAATCAAATAAGTTTTATGACGAGTTACGTCTTTGGTCGAATTGAGGGTTTCAAAGACCCACTTTTCTTCTCAAAAATATGTACCTGAAACAAATGAAAATAAAATAAGTAAATAGGTTTGCAGAAATATACTAAAAACGAACTCTCAAATTGGTTGTAGACAATTCATTGTTCAATATATTGATTGACTACTATTTATGTTACATCCTGAATACACACTAAAACAAAGATGTAATTTTGGTGAGGGCCGAAAAGTATGAAAGTTTATTTTTCGCCTAGTACTCTATTATATTATTAGCTAATGTAAGTATTCAATAGCTAGAGCTACCTAAATATTTTCGCCATGTGTTTATTTTCCCATCATGATTAACAGATGTGATTTCTTGTATAATAAATAATCATATATCTTGATTGATGGATGAATACATTTCAGATTCGTGATATACATCCATTTTCTTTGCTGACATACAGAGGTTACATCTCGAGCAAACAATGGGAGGAGGGAGAACAGCTTCAATAGTCCGTAAAGCTAAAGAATAATATATCATCATCATCATTTCAGCCATAAGACGTCCACTGCTGAACATAGACCTCCCCTTTGGACCTCCGTTCGTATACATAATTATACCGGTTGGAAGTGACCTGCAACCAGCGTCTACTGGCGATCTTAATAAGGTCGTCTGTTCATCTAAGCAGATAATATATCTAATTAGGTACGAGGTACGTACTGCCAATTTCTTAGTCAAGTTATGAAATATACACACAGTCAAAGTCAAATGATTCTTTATTTAAATTGGAATAGCAACAAACTCTTTGGAATGGTCTAAGTTACATAAAATTAAAACTACTTTCGGTTCTAACCCAACACCACTGAACCCGAGAAGTACCGGTAAGAAACTTGGCGGGACTTGTTTTTTCAAATAATCATGGTATGTACATCTTTACAACTAACATGCATTAAAAAAAGGAACTAATACATAAAATTGATTTTAAATAAATTGAATTATAATAATAATAACAAGAGATGTAAAGTCTCTAAAAGTCCACCATCTATGCAAGCACCTATGCAAATGAATCCCATATTCACGATTTCAATTTTACGAGTTAAAGGTCTACCCAAACCTATCGAGGCTATCCCATTTCCAAGACAATATCGGGCCAAATTAGCGTCGACTTTCGTCGCCAAGGCGTTTCTTTTTACGTAGAAATAAATACAAATATTTTATTGTTAAAAACAAATTGTACAAAAGTGACCTTAAAACCAGGTTTCTTTTAATGCTGTGCTTCAGGTGAAGTGGTGATTTAATTTAAGGGAAGGCTCCTTTTAAATTTAAAGGTTTTTGTAATAAAGTTTTACTGAATTCTGCATAAGATTTCGGAGACCCTTACAAGAGTTCACAAGTATGTTTGACTGATATGTGCACAGAATTAGATTTGGATAGAAGAAACAAGTTCATTCATTTGTATGGCGGCCGAGCGTGTCAGATTTTGTAAGTTGTTACTTGCCTATGATTTTAAATATGTCTCAGGCCCTTGAGTGTTCATATTTTTTTGTGTTGTTGCAATTAATATTACTTAAGAAGGCATTATTAATGTTTTTGTTCACTTCAACTTACAAAATTTGACGCCCGAAAGCTGCAAGCTGCGATTAAAAATGGACAACTCAGTAGATGTAGATACGTTTGCTTGATCTATGGTATATATGACATCTGTGGATATGTGTGTTAGATTTAATATATTTGGCAGTGGTAGACTAGACAGTGCTGTTTATATTTCGCATACCAAACTACTTTGATCACTCTGTCGGTAAATAATCCTGCCTGACAGACATGCTTTCATTGATTCTGTTATCTGAAGTTAGTCTCAACCTCAAAACTAGTCGCTAAATATACGTTCTTTTATCGGAATTGAGACTGATTCGCTGCCGAAATATTACAGAGTTCTATGATACATTTTGAGGGTAATTAAATCTGGATTTAAATGCTAATGTGACAATGTCCAAACTTGAAGTTGAGACAAGCTCAACAAACCGTGTAATATGTGGGTAGCGAAATGTTGCGCAAAAATTTGCTTATTTGCTGGTAATCTAAAATAATACAATTTTTCTAAAGAATTTGTCGGGAAATCTATGAAAGCATTGACATTAGAGCGTTTTCCAAATTAAATCTCGAAAACCCGATTCTTCCAGATCTGGACATGCTTGGGCTCATTCGAATCAGAGTCAGGAGCCGATTCGATCCCAGTAATAAAAAATCGTGTCCCAAAATGTCCATACATTAGTTTCCGTTACGCCACGTTCATACAAAAATCGTGACGTAAGTAGTGGATGTTTTTTTTTTTGGGTTTGGGACACTATTTTTTATTATCAGGATCGAATCGGTTCCTGATTCTGATTCGATTGAGCCCAAGCATGTCCAGATCTGGAAGAATCGGGTTTTCGAGATTTAATTTGGAAAACGCTCATTATCATCACTATTAACAGATGCGGACACGCTGCCAACTTGTGAAATGAATCAAATGAATAACAAATTACAAGAATAAAATTGTGACTTCCTCGGCTTCCTCCTGCACACACACACAAGCGATTTTCGCGATAAAAATCTTTTCTCGGGTGTCCAACTACATATATCCATACCAAATTGAAACAAAATCGGCCCCCGCGGTTTTAACTTTAACGTGAAGACGTAACTGACAGACAGACAGAAAGAGTAACTGGGTGATTCTTATTCTTACATTTTTTTCTGTGATATGTAAGAATCGAATATATTTTGTGGGAAAATATATAAAGTGTGTATTAATTCACGTAGTAAATTACCACTAATATCACGTCAGAGCATCATTTTTGCCATAAAGTTATTAGCCAGCTATAAAAAAAAATTGCTAACCCCAAAATGTCACGGACCGTGTTGTGTGAGATTGCCGAATTCAAAAACATAATATTTTTTTCTGGTGAGTTGTCAAATTCTTACGCAAAACATTACAGCATTTATGCAAGGTTAATGTTTGATTTATGAGATAATACTATAGAAATCTTAATAACCATTACTATTTATGATTTACATCAGAATAAAATGTGTGAGTAGTTTTTGTGTCACGACCGTGTACGTTACTATAAACGTACGGATCTCTGTAAAAAAATGTCTGTAATATTGGCAACCCTTTTTATGTTTTTTTAGAACAACAACATTGTGTTGTTGTCAAATTTGCAAATAACTGAACGTTGTGTGTGTCTCACGAAAAATCTCTCCGTATTTTTTTATAAAAAGGGACAACCTTAACACGTCAACGCCGTGTTTGGCTTTTAAACGTAAGTAACAATGTCACACTATTGTTTGAAACATAACATGTACCTCACACAGTGTAGTTCCTGATAATTAATTAAGATTTGTGAGATCATGGCTAGCTTTTAGGTTATATCGAACACGTCTCAAATTGTCACAACCACGATATGAAAAAAACGTCACGGCCATGGACTTATTGAGTACGTGGTTGTGACATATATAACATGTGGTCGTGACATTTTCGTTTCATTTAGATAATCTACGGATTTAAACTGTTATTATAGATGATTTAGAATATTTAGTATACACTATTTATTGAGCATTTTTATTTTGTCCATTTTCCCATGGATTTGAAAAGTTTCTGGCCTGACATACAAGTCGTTTTGTGTTACATTTTTTATTTACTTTTCAACATAGTCTCCTCGTAACTCTTGTAAGGCTATACAATTGTCCCTACGATGCTCCCATGATTTTAACAAGGCCAAGTAGTAGTTGCCGTCTTGCTCTTCAAAATAGGCCCCTATTACCCCTTCGTTCTTGAAAATCTCTGTCCACCGAGTCAAGATTTCTATCTGGCATATTAGAAATGTTGTAGGCATTGTTTCAGGAAATCAGCAATTATAAAAAAAACTTACCGATAAAATGGCGCCAATTTTGACATTTAACATCAGAAAAAAGTAAGGTTGTAGTACCAAGAAGGTTTTTTTCAAAAGTTATTCTCCATTGTCAGACCAGAAACTTTTCAGACGACCCTTGTAAAAGGGATATCTATATAATTATTTACTGTTTTGAAGAAAAATACAAATAAATACTGTTAATGAAACCATTTCGTTGCTTTATTTTATTGCTTAATCATAATAAATTATGATATTACGAATTTAATAACATCAATTTTAACATTTATTGCAAAAAGTCACGTCCGTGTCATACATTGTCACAACCGTGTTTACATGGTTTTTTTGCCTTTTCCAATGGTATCAAGCTTATCCAGATTCATCAAGAATATGCTTTTGGTATATTTTATTGATTAATCATAATAAATTATGATATTACGAATTTGATCACATCAATTTTAACATTTATTGCAAATATGTCACGTCCGTGTCATACATTGTCACAACCGTGTTTACATGCATTTTTTTTTTGCCTTTTCCAATGGTATTAAGCTTGTCCACATTCATCAAAAATATGCTTTTGGTATATACTTTCGATGTACATTGCGAAAAACAGTAAAGAAAAAAAACTTTTTTATTTTCTTTTGCTGAACTTTTTTTAAGAATCACCCAACTTTCGTATTCATTATTCATAATAATAAAGTATTGATAGATAGGTACCTACATTTACTATTATTTATTATACTACAAGGTACAAAATAAATTCATCATAAGTTCAATTTATCGATCACAAATCACAATCTTGAGATGGGAATGTATAATGTATGGCCTATCCACGATGTATGTATATGTATTAACTCCAAACGATACCAAGTACCTCGGAATGGGATTAGGTATTTTTTCTCAACATTCAAAGTAATAAACTTGCAAAGTATTGTCACAGGGACTTGGGTGAATCATACCGTGTCGGTTAACGTACGAAAATGACAGGCACGCGGCGCACTCTTACACCAAAAGGCATCCGGCCGGTCCCATCTTACTGAGGGCCTACTGCAAACCACAATCGACAACAGCCTCTCTCTCGCAATCGTGAATTCGTACATAAGTGTGACAGGGATGCAACATGCTTCCGTCTTTCGCGGGACTTTTACGTCCGTTCGGTTTTACGGCTGCGACGACCTTCGGTCTACCGGTTTGAATTGAATATTAACTTATGCGTAAGCGATAAGCGTTTGCAATTCGTAATCTTTGAAGAGGATTTACGATGGCGGATAAAATTCTTGTTGGGATGTCGTTCGGAGTTTAAATAATCTTTGGTGACTATGTGTTACGGCAGTAAGCCGATATTGGAAAGTAATGAAAATATTAAAAACTGATTATTTTTCTGGTAATAGTAATAGGCCTAGGAATTTTATTGGGATGGATAAAAAAACATATAGTTTCTTGTCCGTACATCAAAAATTGGCCCTTGTAGTATTTTATCGAGCATGCTGGCGGCATTTTCTCGCTGACTCGTAATGCTGAGGAGCTATCAATCAACCAGATAATAGGTACCTAGTTTTTATTTTAATCGATATTGGATTATTTTAAAATGCTTGTGTTGGTAATGCAAATAAGTCGACTTTATTAGTAAACGAAACTCTATTTCAGTACTTGGTTTTTACTAAATAGTATTTTCTACCCGGTGTGTACAAAATTAAATGCTTTTGTAGAATTATAACTAACGCGAGACTCACCCATTAGCGAAACCGGTTACTCACGTAATTGAAATCGATAATTGCTCGACATGTTTCGACCTATTTAGGGGTTCTCCGTAATGGAGTACCCGCGACCAAAGACTATTTCGTGTGGAGCAATTTACCGACTTAAATTACGTGAGTAACCAGTATCGCTAAATATTTATACAAATGCTATTCCATCACATCATAGCAAAGTACTGAAAAATTTAATGTATACTGTTAGCTTCAGTTGAAGTAACAAAATTATTAACATTGTGACATAGAGCGTATAAAACTGCTATAATGTTACATGCAGCGTCAAAATATTTATTTTCAAAGACATTCAGAGTTGTGAAAGCAAACGAATGTCACTATGACGAGTTCAAATGATCTATAATTAGAATTAATTTTCTTCTAGGAATCAAATATCAGTCCGTGATTACTGCCAGCGGCAAGAATATTGTTAGAAAAATTTGGACGTTGGCCAGAAATCGATTATTTTACAGTTTAAATGAAATCATTCAACATGTGTTCAGATGGTTCAAGGTTTGACATGGATGGAGTGTGAAAAACTGTCAAAGTGATAGAATTTACACAGTAAGACACTTAAGCAGATGAGAAACCATCATTATTAAGATCAGTTTATGATATTATGTCGCCATTCTGCTGAAGCCAACAATAATATAAATGAAATAACGTTGATATTCACAAGTGCTTTACGGTGAAGAAAACATCGTGAGGAAACTTGGATATATCTGCGAAGAAATTCAAGGGTGTATGAGATGTTTCCAAAAAGTATTGGACCAGCGCAGCGTTAAGATGCGTTCAAACCAAAAGAGCATTCGCTATTCTAACCCCCCACTCTACGAAATTCGATCGTTACACAAAACGTGATTGGTTAATTTCGTAGAACGGGGGATAGAACAGCGAATGCTCTTTTGGTTAGAATGCACCTTTAGGGTCACGCAAAATAGCATGGGTGTCTATTTTGCGTGACCCTAACGCTGGGCCAATAGTTTTTGGGTTTGATGTTGAATTGGTCAGAAGACAATACAATGCGTAATTGAAATTTGTATTTAAAAGCTTAGAGTTAACGAATCCACACGAAAGTAAAACACTCAGATGTTTTTTCATAAAACTCATCATCAGATCAGGATCGAAACACTTAAACAAAAAATTGAGAATTGTATACCTATCGAATTGTCAAACGAAAAAGGTCCGAATATTATGCTAAGTTCAAACTAGTGTAAGCACGGATTTCTTCAAAATTGTATGTACCTCTCGAACCTGTTTTCTAAAACATACCCCACCAAAATCTTGTACACCCAGAACAAATACTTCCAAAGCAAATGAAATCAAACGAGATTGGTTTACCACTTTCCGAGTTTTCGAAAAAAGTAATAAAAGTAATTTTTAACTCTATTTGAAAAGCAGCGTTGAGTTTGTAACTTATAAAAATAAAGGGCCCTCGGAGTTCCTCGTTCAACTTTTTGCGATTAATCGAGTCCCAATCAGTATTTCTTACAATCATCATGACTCAGTATGTTGGCATTGTGCACCTTATACCGTTGTTATAAGACAAGAAATGTGCCTAATAATTTTCACGTTAGAGCCGCCAGTTCACAAATATATGAACAGGATGCTTAGCCAAGTTGCCAATAGCTAACGCTTAGTAGAGTATCGTAGTTTTCCCTCTCTGTCACTCTTTCATATTAGCGCGACAAAGACAGTTAGCTGCCTTTCGTTTACGAATGACGATTAAGCGTTAAGATGCGGTTAAACTAAAAGAGCATTCGCTGTTCTAACCTCCCACTCTACGAAATTCAATCGGTACACAAAACGTGATTGGTTGATTTCTTAGAACGGGCGCTAGAACAGCGAATGCTCTTTTGGTTTAAACGCACCTTTAGCGATTGGCAACTTGTCTAAGCACTCAGACCTAAATTGTCATGGCGTTAGAGTGCATGTTGAGATATTTTTGTGCACTGTGGCCGCTCTAATACAAGGTGCCCGTGAGGAAAGGGAAACATTTTAACAGCATATTCCTGAGACTAAAAGAAGCCAAAAATATTAAGTGAGTTTTGGTCAAATCTGCAAAAAAAAATATTTTTTTTTAAGTTTTTTTTTTTTTTATGTTTTGAATGCCTCAATACACAAAAAAAGGATTTTATTAATGAAACTATCGCGAAAAATGCACTTTAAAAGTTTTTTTTTTATTTGCTAGGTAATTAAAGATTTTGTTTGTTCATTTGATGTCTGTCAATTAAGTGTGACAGGACTAAGACAACATGGTAACAAAATCGTTTCCTAAAATGCGTTTATCATAGCGTAACGGGCTAAAACGGTTTTAGGAAATAACGTAATTTTCTCTTAAAAAAAGTCTTAAATAGACTCAATACAGAAAACTTCATATGACATTTTCTTCTTCAAATTTGGTCAGAAATCCGCTGTTGATTTTTTTCCCCTTCCTCATGGGCACCGTTGTATATCTGACGGCGTCTGTATAATTCGTAGTTGAATGACCAGCATATTTTAGCATGGACGGGATTTGTCGGGATTCGATATTCCAGATGTGTCGATGCGAACATAGCCAACCTATCGCTTTTGAAAACTAAAGTTTGTAAGGTCAATTTAAAATCGACTAAAATTGTAATACCTGCATTTTGTACTTTCTATTTCACTATTTCATATTACCATGAGTAGAAAAGTAAAGGATTACGTTACGTTTACTCGATACGTAAAGAACTTTATCGGCTTTATCGCGCTCGCACTGACATTGGAGCGAGTGCGATGACCTGCTTTACGTATCGAGAAAAACCTAACGTTACAGGATGCTTAGCCAAGTTGCCAATCGCTAACGCTTGATAGCGTATCGTAGTTTTCCCTCTCTGTCACTCTTGCATATTAGTGCGACAAAGACAGTTAGCTGCCTTTCGTTAACGATTGACGATCAAGCGCTAGCGATTGGCAACTTGGCTAAGCATCCTGATACTTGCAGTCATTGTACTGTACGGCTACTGGTTTTGCGAATTTCAAGATGGCAGCCAAGTACAATGTTGTACCGGCCAACATACGCATACTACTGCCAAGATGTTTGGCAAGCACTAGCCTAATGTGTGGTGTCATGCCTGACTAGGCAACACTTTATTGCCTAGACGGGCACAAAGGGAGATCCGGAGCAGATGAGCAGATTATATTATACATCGTTAACTAAGCCTATATTCAGTGTAGTTAAGCATTATTGCCTGCCCAATTAAAGCGGGATATTACCTGACGACACTTGTGTTGTATTCCATTTTTTGCAACTCGACATCAAACGCAGCACCAATATTTGTTGGGAATTTCACATATCGTCGCTGTTCCTACAAAAGTATCTATGTGATTTATTGATATTTTACAAGAGGCACAAAAAACTGTTAATTTTGAATCTTGTTCACTCAGTTGACCAATATTTTATTTTGATACATATTTTCAGTTTAACGTATTTATTTTAATGTCTTTTCTAAATATAAATCTCAGTTTTTTAACGAGAAAAATTAATATTACCAATAATATGTCACATATTGAAGGGTATATTATAAATTATTATAACCCTTAAATTTCTTCACTACGAGGACAATTTTTTTTATACATTTTGTAGTTGGTGTTGGTACAGTCAAGGGCATTAATATAATATACACTTCTCCATACTGATCCCTTACAAATGTGTCTATATATTAATGCACTCGACTGTACTAGATGGGACTATAACTACTTACTTAGAACGACTGTTTCTGAAACTAGTAGGTACTCATTTCTTTTTTTAGAAAAACCCTAAGTGGCTTATTATGCTTCCCAAAACGTCACTGGCAGGGGAATGCTTTATTCATAATTTTGTCTATAAAAATACAGAACATGATATTCCAGGCAACGTGGTAGCTAAATTACAGTACTTTAAATAAATAATATTGCTGCGAGCATTAACAGGAATTACTAATTGTTAGTTTCAGTGAGTTCTGTAAATTTACTGCTGCTAAAAGTAAATTTGGATTTCATACTGAATATGTTCATTAGGGTGGCTTTTGTTTCAGATTAAATTTGGATTTGAATTTCGGTACGAATAATATTTTTGGGAACTGAATCAAGGAAAAATATTTTAAGGAATTATAGGGAGGTCATGAACTCATTAATTATAAAACATGTTAAGTATATAACAAAGAAAAACAGCTTCAAGTTCACCAAAGTCGAAGGCACCACGAACCCACGTCCTAAGTCCTAAGCATTCGCGGCTGATGCGTAATATTCTAATATTAATAACAACGCGCAAGTGCACTTGCTGCACACGCATGTAGTGTGGCTTGGCCTTTAGAGTGTCGCCATCAGACATGACGGAGCGGTCAGAATGCTCACAAACAAGCCTGTATTGTCATGGCGCTAGAGAGTATCTGGGTGCTTAGCCAAGTTGCCAGCCGCTAACGCTTAATCGTCAATCGTAAACGAAAGGCAGCTAACTGTCTTTGTCCCACTAATATGAAAGAGTGACAGAGTGCTAAATTTGTATTTCAAAATAGCAATTTACTATTAAACAAGTATTTGTTTGAGTCTTCATAATAAAATCTGCCAAAAATGTGACTCGCTGAATGCGGCATTCTTCGGCAAACACTCTTATCACAGTTCTCCCACGTTATCAGCAATCTAAAGGTGTTACTTTTATACAGTTATCACTCGTCTGTCAACATGTCAACTCGATATCGATTGATGGTTTTATCATTTGATAAATGATTAGAGTCATCTCGGATGATTATATAAGCATCGGCTTTTTTGTGAAATTCGTGACTTACACGTTAAATTTGTTAATCTCGTAAGGCCCAACGTCCTATTTTTAGGACAACAAAATTTACTCATAACTACCAGAGTACTTGGTGGTAACTACTGGGATTTATTTTCCCACTAGTTACCACTAAAATATTTGGCTAGTTAGTAAAAACAATAGTTTGGTGGTAACAGTTGGGAATTTTAATTCCCAGTTGCTCCCAGTGGTAACAGGTGGGAAAAAAAATCCCAGTTGTTACCACTGGTGTCAACTTGTCAAGTTGGTGGTAACAGGTGGGAATAACCCGGACCAAGACGTCATATCTTTCAAAGATTTATGAATTTTATTTTGAAGGTCCTAAAACTAAAAATAACATGTCCTTTTTTTTAGGACACTGGGTTATTATTTCACTTGTCCTAAAAATAGAATGGGCCTTACGAGGGGTACTGAAATGCTAATTTATCAATTTGGAAACTTACCTTCTTACTCATAAACGTCTTTTAACTTAGCAAACTGCTAAGTATTGTTTGTCCCTTTCGATCTTAACAATATCTCCATGAGACTAAAAAGGACACATACTTAATGGCTTGCTAACTTGAATAAGAAGACATGAATAAGGGGGTTAATATATTAATTACTAAACTGGGTAATTTGGAAAATCACAGCAAATAAATGATTCAAGCACCAGTTGAAGTTTTGAAGAGGTTAATTGTATATGGAGTTACGTTGCCAAAAACTTCAAGTGTTCATGATTTAGTGACTAACTTTGTGTAATATTAATATATTAGAACTCCGCAAAACGAAGCATTTAGCAGGGAATATCATTTCGAGCTACCACGATCTACTAATGCGATTTAGTTCAGAATAGCGATGTGTCATTTCCACAGTATATGGGGCATGGTAACCCCCAGGATGCTTAGCCAAGTTGCCAATCGCTAGCCCTTGGTAGCGTATCGTAGTTTTCCCTCTCTGTCACTCTTTCATATTAGCTCGACAAAGACAGTTAGCTGCCTTTCGCTGACGATTGACGAGTAAGCGTTAGCGATTGGCAACTTGTCTAAGCACCCAGTAATGCTCAATCGTCTTGCTTATACCTTGGACTTAGTCTTTTTGGTTGTTTGATTATTCCCCATCATATATTAAATTAATTGGCACAGTTAAAAAAACAAAAAAAGAACACAAGTCTGCGCAATAGTAAGTGAATAGCCTCTCAGGAGTTTCAATATTGGATGTTTGTGGGCCCTACCACGATCTTCGAAATCGCTAATTTCGAGTTTTTGTCTCTGTAATTCTAATGAGTCTTCATTGTGACAGATACAAACCTTGGAAATTCACGAATTTCGAAATTCGCAGTAGTAAAGCCTGGAGTCGATTCTAAAGAGTTCAAAAGGCATGTCAAATTTGCGCCCTACAAATCTTCTAAAGGGACTCCTAGGTCGGTTTATCAGGTGCAGGCTTGTCTCTGGTTTAGGGTGCCTGTTTCATGTTCATGTAGGAAGTAAATCAAATGTGGTCTTAATAGACCAGGGGCGTAGCTAAGATGCCAATTGATAACGCTCTATCGTCAATGAAACACACACAGCCGTCTTTGTGGCACTAATAAGGAAGAGCAACAGAGAGAGAAAATTACGATATGCTACTGAGCATTAGTAATTGGCAACTTGGCTACGCACCCAGGTCAGATAAGACGGTAACTCATAACTTCTTCCATTCCATGCGATGCTCTACAACGTACAATCAGCGGCAGAAGTAAGCGAAAACGGGATACAAAAAGTTCTGAACAGAACTTAATTGTAGCAGAAATAAGAGCGTATAGAGATGCGAGTCGGACCTGCTTTACGACTTGTGTTGAGGACTGTACGAGTATGTTTCATTTCAATCGTGACGCTAGGAGCACATCGTCAACAGTCAACTGTTTATTTTTGATCCTTATTGTAAGGACATAAGGTCTAAATATAGTCAGTTAATAGTGTTGTTCCAAGGCCTGAGGGGACGTCTAAAACCAACACTTCCACTGACGGGTGGCACCCTAGTCAATAAAAATATTTATTCTGCCGTACCGTCTCTAGATTAAGCTGATAAGAGCATCTGTGATACCAAGTTGTTTCGAACTGTATTGCTCTCTGGATATGGCATGGATATCATGGCAAGGTGATAGTTAACTTTTAGGAAATATAAATTCCCTTATATATGAGCAAAGCAGATAATTAATAATTGTATACATTCAAATATCAAATTCAATACTACTATAAAGAATAATACCATTATCCAATTGTCCATCAAAGAAAACGTCTGAAAACGGATATCTATTACACAGTATCGTCGTTGTCGTTGCGCCTATAAAAATCCGCTATGAGTTTAATTTATGACTTTAAAATAGTATCTAACATAGCAACTACACACAAAGGGTATTATTAATTGATTTAGTTAAAATGCACCACATAGCCGTTTTTGCAGGCGCAACGACGGTATTGATATGATGCGTTTATTCCCAAGCGTTCTAATCCTTTCATTCCAAAAATCAAAACAAATTTACCTATGCACTTACATTTCCTTGACGCATTACAATTATCCTCGCAATTGGAGTCTTCCTTCAATCCCAATTGAGGTCAAATCTTGTCCGACATAAGCCCCCATAACTAGGGGGCAAACCAGTTTAGTTTATTTCGGAATGTAATAAAAATAGTAGTTTCGAACACCGGATCCGGGCGTCAGCCAGCGGACAGATTTATTCCGTGATGTCATCGATTAATACGGATGCTCCGGTTTTTTTTTAATGTTGCCAACCTCTTTATGGTTACAGCTGTTAAACCACTAATTGGAGTTCGAGGCCAAAGAATCTACGAAAATATTGCCACAACAATGAAATGTTCTTACAATAGTAAATCCTTATTTTCTAAAAACAGTCGTTGAGATATCTTATTTATTGGTAATTTTAATTCTTTAATTTATAGAAACAATATTATTTACTTATTTTCACGTAAATATGAGATATTTTAATAAAAACGTAATTATCCGCAATTATTAGTAACAAAGTTGGTATTGCGCTGGTATCACCTCAGGTGTTAATAACATTTGGTACAGCAATTTAACTACACATAAATTAAAACCCTATTTCTGCATACGTTTAGAAAATTGCAGAATAATACATTGTAGCGTGCTTTATGTTCACATTTCGTATTCGTAAAATTCCTTTGCCCTACAAATTTCTTTGGCAGTGCTATAGTTCTCCATTTAAATTATCATACAGATCTAACGTTTTGTTTTCTTCCATAGGTTGTTAACAAGGTGACCCACTTGGTTCAGCCATGTTTAGTTTCGCTATACACCCCATCATCAAAAATTAAATTCCAAATGAAATATACTGGGTGAAATGTTATAAAACACAATGATACAAAATCATATTTTCTGGATCTACTCATGATCACAGCCAAGTTTTACTATGGGACCAGCTTTGAAAAAGTTACCACAAAATCTACGTCTCCATACATATTGTGAAACCAGCTGTCGCTAGTTACAATCGAGTTGTCATTAATATGTATGTACAAAAAATAATAAACATTGATGGTTGGAATTGCAACGCTTTTGAATGTGTATAGGTAGGTAGTTATTATGTATAATTTAATGTGTAATTCAACTTCTTTTTAAAATAGGCTTTGAAACGTTGGCTCTTATCATTTTAAGTTATTTACAAGAAAATTTTGTCAAATCAATGTTAGTCAAGAGAAAAGAAAAGTTTTTAGATATTTACGTATTTTTATGAAAATCCTAGTTGTGACAGGCATATTAAACAAAAAGGCGTAGAAACATTATAATTATAACAGAGGTACCATTATAATGGTTTTATTAGGAATTATTTTAAATAAATAAATTAAATAACAAAAAGGTTGTCGAAACCTGAAAACTTTATTTGACAATGACATAAGAGACTTTGACAAATTTGACAATAACGCATTTGTCGTAGTTTCGTTGGCCTCGAACTCCAATTAGTGGTATAGTCTTTGCGGGAAGAGTCAGTATGACACGCTTATACAAGTTGGAAATGAGAAACCCGACAAACTTGAAGGGTGTATTCCTGACTATCTATTTTGCTTATTTTTTAAATCATAGACAAGTCAATTAGTGATACCTACCGCACGGAAATATCTGTCAACAAAATTTGGTTGATCATTCCCTATCACATGTGCTTTCATTTTTCGAACAGTCTCTAATTTAAATTGATGTTTTGATGTCAGAATATCGCATATCGTTTAATATTTCATTTAGTTGCTCTGCGTGAATTGGCACGCCTTCTGTTACCGTGGTATAATTTCAGTAATAGCACTTACGTGTTTACGCCCTGTATGGGTTTAATGTATGCCGTGATAAATTCCATTTCATTTAACATTTTCTTGATAAAAAGTCAGTACATTTAGTGCCCCACACGCCACTTTTTAAGGTTACAGGTAGGTAAACATAAAAAATAAAAGAATTCCTGTATGTGGCGCGGACTTTATAAGGAGTTTATGCCATTATTCAAATATGAAATGTCAAATGACTTTATTTAAATACTTTACTAGGTACTACTGGCACTAAGTCTTTTAGTAAAGTATTTCATTTATTGCGGAATGTATGTAAGTTTACCTACGTTAAGTTCGTTGGCTGGCGTAGATGTTTTAATTAATTTAACGACAAAAAGGTTAACCCTTTGGCCACATGACAACTCTATCAAAGCATAATAAATTTTAGACTTTTTACATTGATTCGTTTTTGTTTTATGAGCGATGAGTGGTGGACTTACAGCAGAAGTGGCATATACTTGCAAAAGATTTGACAAATTTATTATCTGCTAAAATACAGACCTAAATGTCCGTAAGGAAAAACTAGTGCTCAGATTACATGTGCTTCAACAAGGCAGATTTCAACCAAAACCAAAATCTTTCCATCAAGGGTTGTTTTTATCAAGGGTACATATTAAAAGCAGTAGACAAGCTTACTGTAAGGCATCTAAAGGCAATGTTGGGAATATAACCATCTGGTTCATAGGTTTCCAAACATTTTGTGACCGCCCCCTAAAGCAGGGTTGTAAATTGCTTACAACGCTCCCTCGGTCCTTATGAAAAAACCCAATTTATTAAATCAATGTTAATCACAAAATTCTCGAATAATATTTAGTTAAAATAACATAACGACATTTAGAATTTCAATGTGATTGTGTAATCGTATTATTGAGATTTGTTATATTTTACAGATTTTTTTATTATTTTTATTTAATGGTCACCCTGAGACAGCTACAGCACCCGCTTTCTTCCTCGGACCTTACCTCCATGATGGCTTTCGTGACCTGAGGGGCAGTAGAGACCACTTTGGGAATCCATGAACTAGTCTTTCAAAGATTTCCTATAACTCCAAGAACCGGTTCCACCCTCGATTATTCTGGCTTCTTTAACCCTACAAATATCCAGTCTAAATATTCTCGCGTGAAACTTTTTCCATTTACAAAGCGGTGAACGTTCTTGAGAACTGCGCAACTTTAATCTGCGCTATCTGCGTGCTGTTCTACATTTCAAATACATTTTTACTATTGGCAATCGATCAATTTCATTTCTAGATAAAAAGGTGTTATGAAACGGAAATGCTTTCATGATATTGAAACAAATGGTGTATTTAAACTAGAATGTATTTTGGTTAACTTCGATATTCACAGTAACTAGTTTCAAGTAATCAAAGTATTTGTTCGGCTTTTCAGCAAACTAATACATTTTTATAATTTAAGTAGAATAAGCCTAACCCTAGCCCTGTCAGCATTAACTCAACAGACTATTATTTTATTGTAAACTGTAGGTGTTTTTTTTATTTGCATATTGTTTGTCCCATATGTGGCTTATCGTAAACCATTGACATATTTACAAGGGTCATTCTCAAAAAATGTCTGCGGTCTAATTACCGCGACCCACTTATTTTCAAATAAAGGTGGTAGCAATTAGACGCAGCCAAAGACATATTTTTATTGAATGACCGCCAACAAAGGAAGCTTCATATGTATGTCTTCGTCTACATTATTATCTTTAAAATTAGACAAAAATTAATTACAAAATTGCCTCGCTACAAAGGTCCTATATATTATAATTTTGGCATCGTTTGCATGAACAACTTAGACCTTGAACGTACCCGGTTCAACGAACAAGGAGCCAATGCCAATGCTACGCAAGTTTAGTAACTTCCAACACATAAATGTTTGTTATGTTAACTTATGTACTAGCAGAATTACTCAAGTATGTACTTGAGTTAAGCTACGTAGCTTAGCCGAAGTATTTGTCAATTCACAAAGTGCATGAGGATATACATCGAGTACACAGATGCCGTGATTAATGCTATTTGCTTAGGATAGTATGGGTGTAGATTCCATATCTGTTTGCACAGACCCGCTTGCCTTGACCTCCTTACTTATTTAACTAATCTTAGAAAAAAGCTTGTATACGAAATAGGCATACATGCTTCACAATGTTTATAACTTTTAAACAGAATTTGTGATGATCTAACAGTCAGTGGCGAAATAGATTCTATGATGGCCTATGAATCTAATACCTAGCTATAAACATATTTATATCTATTAGAGTCTATTAGTGTAGTACATGTTTATAGCTACTAGATTCTTAGTATATTTTTTTAGAGTTCATGATACACATCCTACCCTGCAGATAAATCCCCTAACTAACATTATATTAAATTCTTGTAATCTGAGTTAAGTGGACTATTTATTTTAAATTTCACTGTATATCTATCAATGGGCAGTGCACTCCTACGCGGCGAATGCGGGCGCAAGCACGAGAGCCCCTATAATGCCCATTCAGAACGAATGAAATGAATGGCTAAGTACTTCCTCCGGGCCATTCACCGTGTGAGTGAGTCAGTTTCTGGATCGCAATCAAATGATAGAATCAATTGAATATGATAGTAAGGATTAAATAAAATAAATGTCGTAAAGATACCTATTTACATTCACATGAGAATGAAGGATGTAATCCCGACTATTTCAATATTTGTTATTCCGTTATGTTATTCAAATGAATCTCGTAGAAATTGCGTTTCAATAGAAACTCAATCGAGCAATTTTTGTATATGGAATTGTATTTTGAGAACATCCCAATTGTGTCACAGTCTAGTGATAGAATTATTTTCACTTAATTTTCAATTTCAATATCACACTTTGCGAAATGTTTGTTACTTACTCGTAGGTCTACTTGCGTGATCCAGGACAAACGAATAGTAGTGTCAAGAATGTAAGGATTACAAGTTGATCGCGCTTCCTTGCAATAAATACATTGATTTGACCGTGCAAGTGTGGCTTAATTTAGGTCACCATAAACTAAGTTTGCTTAAGTAAGGCCAAGTTTTTCTTTTGGTTATGAAAACCAGAACTTTCGGTCGCCCGCAAAGGATATGCGAAGAAGGAACACTTAGCAGCTGCAGCCGAGCAATTGACTGACAAAAAAAGACAGACTTCACCCAACTGAAGGGCATTCTTTTATAAGAAATCCAGTGAATCCGTACAGAGTTTATCTGTAGTATTGAACAAAGCTACGAGCAGCAGCCCGCAGTTCTTCACGGGGCTCAAATCCTGTCTAAGACGCTTATAACCCACAGAAAAGGAACCTGGTACTCGTACTCTGAAAAATTTCGGATTTCTTATTTTAGATTTAAGGCCTATTTTTGAAGTTTAAAGCTTGTATCTTGTAATACAAGGAAGTCATTATCTGATCAATGGTGTTAAAAACAAACTTCCACTTGTATTACAAGTTACAGTTACAGTTGTCGCGACCGCGAAAAGGTATGAAACTGGGATCGTTAAGGTATAACTAAAATACTGATATGTAGGTTCATAAAATCCGGCCTATCGAATTTGAATATCGGTATACATTTATATGAAAATTATACGGGTATAATGATCCCTGACGAACGAACAGGTTACTTAGAAAGATGCGCTAGCGACCCATATGACTCCCTTCGTCAAAGACTTGCGTTCTATATTCCATATCACTCACATTAAGCTCAAGGCAGTATGAGAGCTCCAGAGGATTGTCTAACCAAACCTCATTTTAGTACCTATGCTGTGCGAACAAATGCGATCTGAATAATATTATCGAACGCATTACGTGCGACTCGCTTGAGCCGCGAAGCTTAGGGTTACCACTTGCCAGGCGCAGTAGTAGTAGCAAATATTTCTAACATTTTTTAGTATCAAGTTTAACATGACGATTGGCGACGAGGTTACGAATTTGTAACTTATGGATTAGTCTTTAAAGTAGTGTCCACCTTGTTTCAAATTGCTGACTCTTAATGTATGTTTCGATTTAAGCTAATCTCGGATATATTGTATAAATGCCGTGCTCAGTGCGCAATAATGGCTGTTACTACATTGAAAACACTCACGATAATGGACCCTGGTTCTTCCTTTTTAAGCTGCAGTACTAAAACAACGCTATGGTTTTAGTGATATTACAGATGAGATGGAAGGCCTGGTGATGGCCTTCCATCTCATCTCCGAGTAATATCCTTATTATTCTTATTCTTACGCCATTAAGTAATTATGCATTTAACTTTATTTGCCAATTTGACATTTGCGTTTGGTAGAGAGGGACAAAATATTAACTACACCTTATAAGTTTTTATGTATAAATAAGTAGGAGTGGACTTACAATTGGATTATAAGAAAATAACTTCAAATTAAAAGACCCATTAAGTGAGTTGCTATCATTTGCTCGGTACCTATTTTGCTAGAGTAGTGGTTGGTCGGTCACCTGATACTGCGCCGTTTTACTCTGAAAAATATAAATAGCCATTACGCTTAATATTCAGTATAAAAACTCACAGAAGTGGCAACCCTAGACATATTTTATATCTCGGCGAAGTTTCTGGAATAGAGTTGCACACTTTTCCAGCTTCGCCTACAGTCCTGTGTACAGAATCTGTGCAGCCTTTGTATTGACTAATAGTCGGCTTTGCGAGACTTAAAGTATCGTTTCACTGTAAAAATACTGCTGATTTTACTCCTCCGATGCTTGAATTACGTTGTGAACATTTTTATGGCCTGTTCTTGCTGAATTTGTGTTTTTATACGATTTTTTCTTTTAGTTACCCTTGCCTAAGTACTATAACCTAATGTACTGCAATTATTTGATGCATTTAACACGTGTTACGTGATTGGGCAAACTTTTCCTGACGTTTCGGGCATGACGTTACACCCGTGGTCGCAAGCAGACTGGCGAGAGAACTACCCGCACTTGATTTTGAATATTCACTTCTAGGCTAGGGTTGTCACTAGGCCTACACACAACATAAAATGGCTTTAAAATGGATGTTTCACCACGCTTACATTTGTAAATCACGGGATTCTACGCGGACGAGATTCCTTGCCCCTCATTTTGATTAAAACTAGCGCTTGTCTTTAAAACATGAGTTGAACGTTTGTCTTTAAAATATGAGTGAATAATCGTGAAAGTTTAAATCAATATAATCAGACTATTCTCCACAAAGTGTTTGTTCAATAGTACCTAATGTCTGAAGAACTGAAATGAGTAGTTTATTGTTTTGTCCTTGAGATATACCTACAGATATAAAGGTAAAAGCACATCATAAAAATTTCAATGTCATTTTATTATTAAAATTATAATTATGTTAAGCAGATTTAGTTTCAAACAGGTTAGTTTTGGGAAAATTATGGCTACTCGTTGAACTACTCGGCTACAACAAATATGAAGGTATTTTAGAATTAAGCATGTAGGTACCCATGAATATTTAATTTAGTAATATAATATTTTATAGTTGAGTTTTGCATAATCGAAGTTTGTTTTGACATTTATATTATTCGGTTACCTAATCACTTGTCGTTTTCGCCTTGGTCTGCGCTGTTCTGGCGATTTCTTCATAGTATTTGTGAAGAATATTTAGAATAGATAGACCAGCGATCCCTCATATCTTGGCACGGGTATAGTTGGTACTGACATTAAAACCTTACTTTTGATTCACTTTATCTTTTTAAAAATCTGCAACAAAATCCGTGGCGTAGATTTAAAGCTTTACATAGGGACAGATAGCGGGAATTTCTTTGTTTAATTCTTATTATACGAGCTGTCATATATACTAGGTATGTTTGACAACCCGTATAATTATACAGCTGTTATGCCCGGCTATCATCACGAGGGAAGCGCAGCACTCATTAATGGCTTAGTTTAACATTCATCGCTGGCGGAGTTAGTTGTCCAGCTTACGGTTACACTGAGAAAGTTAAACTGAGTCATTAATGAGTCCGCTTCGCTCTATGTGGAAGATGAGTACTAGAAATGAAATAGGACCATGTTACCGTTTACCACACATATATCACTAGTGTACCTAAGCTTTATTTACACTTGCAAGTTACTGTTGCAAGTTTTGGGATGAAACTATAGCTAAGGTGCTAAATATCGGCATTTCTTTCTTTCATATATTTTTAACAGACTTAAAAAAAGGAGGTTCTCAATTCGACTGTTTTTTTTTGTTGTATGTATGTTACCTGATATCTCCAAGAATCGTGAACCGATTTTAAAATTTATTTTTGTGGTCGAACGTGGTCCAAGTTGGGGTCTGATGATATTGAGATTGGAGAAATCGAGGGATCTCTTCAAATGTTATAGGTACATGTATGGCGCTCTTGGTAATTTTCATTCATTTACAAGAATTTGCATTCAGAAAGTAGGATTTGAGGAAACCAATGATGGAAACAAATCGGGAATCTTGGATAAATCGGTTGAAGTCGGTTTTTAAAATGTTTAATTTGGTGATTATTGGTTTGAAAACTTAGAGGTGAAAAAAAACTTCTAGCTTTACATGTACATTGTACAGGGTACAACATCGTCTCCAGTACATAGTACTGTGTAACCCTCGGTACTAGTTATAACCTAAGCAACGTTGAGAGTTGACTGCGTATGTAAGGCGCACAATACGCAACTAAATTTTTAAAATGTTCTAATTATTTCCAACAAAGAAATAAAAAGGGAAATTCTAGAATCCTTTTCTGGAACAAATATCTAAGAGAACGATGGCACCTACTTTTGTATGTTTATTGTACAGCTCCAATGCTTGTAAAATCCTGATAGACATTTACTGCGCCAGGATTTGCTGCCATGTGCCTTGCTGGAAGCTTGCGAGAACAGACGACTAATTTGTTACTAATGATCAGGGCCTGTAACTTTCATGCCGATGACATCAATTTGACGTCACGCTCCATTTAGGGTGATCCGAAATAGTTTTATTGTTCATTATTAATCATTAGTCGTCAATCATTTTAATCTGTAAATAATCATGCAAATATCTTCAAAAGTAGTATATTTACTCGTGAAATAAATAATTCCTACTTGATACGTGCTGTACGTTAAAGAGGAATTCTGTTTTCTACGTAATTATTGAAATGTGTTAACAATATCGTTAAAAAAATTAATGTATAAAAACAAATCAAATAGTTTTATTTATGTTTCACGTATCAAGTAGGTGTTATTTATTTCACGTGCAAATATACTACTTTTGAAGTTATTTGTACATGATTAAAATGATTGACGACTAATGATGAATAATACAATAAAACTATTTCGGATCACCCTAAATGGAGCGTGATGTCAAATTGATGTCATCGGCATGAAAGTTACGGGCCCTGCTAATGATACAGCATTTTAACTGCTAGTTAGAAGTTAGTATGAGAATTTGTATAGATCCACCATCAGTACACTTAACGACATCAAAACATATCAACCAATCAAAAATATCAAAATATCCTGAGACAACCTTACGCATACGAAACTAGATCCACGACAGTTTACATTAAGGTGTTGTAAATACTAATAAACATGACATAATATGAAGTTATCAGCCTCCGTAGCCTAGTTGGTATGGTAGTGACCCTGACAAAGAAGCTGGAGATTCCGGGTTCAAATCCTGGCGAGAGCATTATTTGTGTATTTATTTATCACAAATATTTGTTCCTCAGTCGTTTATATATCGTCGCTTGGTATTGGCATCCACATCACAAGCCTTAATTGAGCTTACCGTGGGACTAAGTCGATTTGTGTAAAATGTCCCAAGATATTTATTTATTTATTTAAGATGTTTTATTTGAGATTCTTTATAACTCTATATTTTGTCTACTTTCGGCTTAGGCCGGCAATGTTGTCGGTCATTCTCTGAAAATATGCGGCCGCGTCTAATTACCACGACCGTTACTTTCAGAATGTATGAAATAATTGGGGTCGCGGCAATTAGACTGCAAACAAATTTTTTTGAGAATGACCCTTATTTGAACGTCGATTGTAGGTGCATATTTTGTAAAGTAATGAATCTGGTAACAAAAAAAGGAACGTTTCATAGAAACATTTTGGGAAATGTAATGGAGCTTCTCAGCATCATTAACTCTACCAATTTTTATCAATCATCATCTTCTTCATCAGCCTATGATAGTCCACTGCTGGACGTAGGCCTCTCCTATTAACTATGCGTATACACGCATTAGGAGGTAAATGCCCATAATCGCCACGCTGGGCAAGCGGATTGGCGATCGCAGTAATGTGTTCATTATGATGACGCTGCTGCCCATCATCAATATTTTGTTAAATAATGGTCAGTGACACTTCAATCCCTTAGTCGACTCTTACCCGCAGGAGGAGTTGGGGTGGTGACAAATGTATCCTTAGAAATATAATATTGAGTTTTATTCGGAATGAATATTTAGGCTACGACAGGGGCCTATTTATCGAAAGATTGTGACTTGTAATACAAGCGGAAGTCCTTATCTAACTAATAGTGTTAAAAAGAGATTCCCATTTGTATTACAAGTTACAAGGGTTCGAGAAACGCGCCCCAGTTTGTAACAGAATACGTATACATCTCCTAGGTAACGGAGTAACCGTATGCCGGATGTCATAGAAAACTAAAAACATGCTAAACTAGCACAAAGGTGTAATAACATTGGTATATTTTCAACAATTAATTTCTAAGAATTCGTATATATATACAATTTATACAAAGGATGCTTATCCTCCGTTGCTATGGAGATAAGACGCCCTTTACCGATCGTCAAGACAACGGAGTTCTATTACGAATCCTCTAGGTATCAAATACGACACCATGATTATATATATATTAATATAATCATCCGGATATATCCGTGCTTACCTTCAGCATATTAACAAAGCATTCGAGTACATATCAAATAAATGAATAAGTAAATAAATATCATGGGACAATCTTACACGAAGATAATAGTCCCATGGCAGACGCGGTTCTGGGGGGGGGGGGGGGGTTGTCAATGGGGGCACTTGCCCCCCCCCCCACCCCTGACACTGAACTTAGGTATGCTCAGGACTGGAGTGGAACCACTTTGTTGCGCCAATTATAAAAAAAAACTACTACTACTTAAGAGACGATATGTGTAATAGATAAATTTTTCAGCATATAATTATGACTTGGATTACTACGATTTGGACTATTTTCAGTACATACCATTTTTTTACATTTTTAGCTCTTAACTCAGTAGGTATGTGTTCCCTAGAAACAACTTATCTAAAAGATCCGCTGCAAAAGAAATTTGTTACATATGATATTACCTTTTAGATTTCAAGTAAGAAAATAATATGTGTTTGGGTAATATCAAACTAAAATAATTTCCTTTTCATCTTTATTGAAATTCAAATACAATATACTAACTTCTACAAAGTATCAAGTTTTGACGCTTCAACAAAATGCCAACGTGTTTACGTAATGTTCGCTAATGGCATTCGAGTCTCTGAAAGCCTCCAAATGATGCAAGATACAAGTACGGAGGTTTCTATTGCATTCTTATTAGCCTGTTCATCCTTAGTTTGTATTATTTAGTAAACAACTTTCTAACCCCTAAATATACTCTTTTGCTATAAAGACACATCATGCGTGTAAATGTCATATTATACAGGGTGTAATCGTTAAGTGTGGCCAGGCCATAATTCCGTAAATATAACAGATATTAAAGAAAGTCGGGTGTCGTAAGAGATAAAACTGTTAGATTCGTTATTTGTACGAATACATTGTAATAAAATAATAATACTACCGTTTATGAATTAATTAATCTAACATTTATTCTTAAATAAAAAAAAAATATTCGTATTAAACTAGTCTTTGAATGAACGGTTACGTACTAAATGTATGGAAGGGTTTGAAGTTAATATTTGAGATATTTCTGATTTTATTTCAAAAAAGTTATTAGTGTAATTTTACTCGTTGGGTAACGTACTTTCGATATTAGTTGGAAGTTTTCTGATATCTGTCATATTTACGGAATTATGGTCTGGCCACTCTTAACGATTATACCCTGTATAGCACACCGCTAACTGGACACACGCACGTGCTCGCCACGCAAGCGGTGTGTCGTCTAATATGACATTTGCATAAGCTACAACGCGCACGCTACGCACACGCGCACGGATCCGTTGTGGCTTGACTTTAAAACTGAAATGTTTTCCTATACCAAGATCAAGATCCACTTGAGTCAATATTTTAGTCAAAACTTCTTTGTTCCCTTAGGATACATTTTTTTTATCAAGTGACTAGTCGTTCGCGGCAGAAAATAACCATTTTTAGGTTAGTATACAAAGTGGGGCATGATAACCCGACAAACTTTAACTCTTGTTTGAAATGATGCCAATATTGCTAACGACTTAATCCCGAGTCGGTATTATGAAGAAATTTAATGCCTTGACCTAAAATACTGGTAATTTATTTAATTTTGGTACTGAAAGGTAAATATAATATTTGTTTAGTAAAAATACTATTTCATATAATCGGAACACGATAACATCCTATCAATCATATGTCATACGCCACTCTACCTAGAACTGCCATCAGTTGTCAACATATTTGTAGCAGTGCGACATTTTTCTGTTACAATTTTTGTCTTGAGTTCTATTTTATTCTAGTAAATTTAGCAAATGATTAATGCGGCACTACAGGGTGATTATTTTATTCGCCGGTCAAACTTTAGGAGGTTCATTCTGAGATCATATTGATGGCAATACGAATTCTAAGATATTTAGGCGGAAAGGTATGGAACATCAGATTTTTTTCTCGGATCGGGTGGCGGTCCCATAGTAAAAGTTCATCAATATGAAATACTCATTTGCTAAGCTTACAGGTAGGTAATAAGTGTAACCCTTCAACTGGCATGAAAAATCTGCTTCACATTCTGAAGTTACGAAAACAACTTTCTATCAGTTTATTAAGGAGCTGGTCTCATCGCGAGCTACTAAGTTATGAGCTATGGGCTACACGAACAAAAGATACGCACTCCCGTGTAAAAAAGAGACACGGCGATAAGCGCCCGGCGTTGATATTTGGGCGAGCATCGCCGTGTCTCTTTCATTTCCAAGGGAGTGCGTATCTTTTGTTCGTGTTTATAGCCGATAGTTCATAGCTTAGTAGCTCACCGTAAGAATAGTGCCTAAAGTCCCGAGTCATCAGCTTGCCAGTAGGGTTATAAAAAGATGATATGCAAAATTGATCGACTTACCAACGTATCCCAATTCTCCGAATAATTCAAGTCTGTCAAGTCACAAGTCTCACTGTGTATCATAGGAACTTGCACATAAGGCTTGTTCACGAAATAAAGTAGCCATTGCTGTATAATTATTTTTTTGTATGAGACCATACCTTAGTATGAGTGTTATTACAAAGAAGGGCTATTTGCCTATCTTCTCGGATGCTGTGGTTGATATTTATATCAATTTCTCCAAAATTATGGACTTTTATTTAAACTTCTGGATATAAGTAGTGTATCTTCTTATTTTACTATTTTGGGTCATTTAGTTTCCCAACGGGTCTTAACTAAATTACAATAGCGATACTATAATAAACTGTGAATTTCGTGTCTATAATTTTTATTAGGTAACTATTTCAAGGCTAACATTGTTGGAATCGTCTCGGAAGTTCGCAATTTTTTGGGCCTGAACTTTTGCATTAAGCATTATCTGAAGTTATTTTGATTTTGACGACTTTTCAGCGAATGCTTTTGGATATTGGATTGTTAAACATAAAACAGAAGAATCAATTTACAGTACCATAGCTGTTAGAACTACATGGGACTGTTGCGTAACAGTAGAGACTGATTTTACGATGGCTACTTTATTTCGTGAACAAGCTTTATCATAGGAACTTGCACATATAATACGTTATTTCAATGTTAACTCGCGACTTTTCCTTTCAACTCAGCTCCAGAACGCCATACGTCTCACCTGCGGGCCTATCGCGAACCACAAACGAATTTCCTCTTTCTCACACTTGTAAATTCGAACGTAAGTATGACAGGGACACACGTCGAGCTTAGAAAATCTCAAATTCGAGCGTCTATCTCTCTCACAGGTATGACACCTTCGTTGGAGTGACACAGATAAACGCTAATAATTCACGAATTTCAAAGGCCCTCAGTGTCTTTAGGCCTTTTCGTAAACTTGGGTGCTACTGACACTTGTTGGACACTTCGGAGCTATAAAACAGAATATCGCCATGATTCTATTGATGGCCGATGGGTGCGAGAAGGGTCAGACAAGTATTGCTTCTGTCGTATGTATAACCTTACCCTTTTACTCATAAAGCTCCAACATCTCCATTTCAGTTGAATTGCGTATGTTCTTATCTGTCACATTCACATTGGTATTAGTTAGAATGAGACAAAACATAATTTCACTTAAATATTTGGAGAATCTTTTGCGGAAATATAACCACACGTGTCTATACTATTAACTATACCAATCGTCAGTAGAATAGAAAGAAATGCAAACGAACCTAAAATCTTGCATTATTTCATAATAAAGGTGCATGCAGACCAAAAGAACATTCGCTGTTCAATCCCCACTCTACAAAATCAACGAATCACGTTTCGTGTAACGATTGAATTTTGTTAGAGTAGGGGGATAGAACAGCGAATGCTCTTTTGGTCTGCATGACCTTAAGAATCACACCCTTTTAGAATACAATCTTGGTTTGAACTTAAAATCTTAAACTATGAGTTCACATACTTAACGTAAAAATGTATCAGCAAAAGTGTTTCACGGACAATGGAATCATTGGACATCAAAGTGAAAATGACAAGATTAAAAAAATAGCAGATGTAATTTGTAATACTGCGCATCAAATCCCATTACATGTCATAAATGAGAAATATTGCTATTATTCCGTGGTTTTATGTTATACAATAATTCAGACATGTAGGAGCGAGTAGTTTATAAGAAAGAAGTCGAAATACTAGAAGAGAAATATAGGTACTTCATTACAGGATTTATAGTGACAGGTAGGATTTTATGAAATTAAATATAATTATGATAAATAATTAAAAGCGTTGTTATATAAATCTTACCTACGCGTAACTATAATAAAATTAGTCGATTAATTAAATGTACAAGAAGTTGTTGCTTCCTTCTGAAGAGATGTGCTAAACTGAAGGGATATTTGTTACGTATCGATATTATTTTTTTATACTTTTTCTAACCATTGCCGTCAGTAACAAAAGACGGCAAATTCGAATTTTCGACAGAGAGCCAACGCTACCCGTCTATATTTTTGAATTTGCAGCTATTTTCTACTGACAACGATGATTAGACATAGTTTAATTTATGACTTTGACGTCTTTAACGCATATGCCAGCAGCCATACTTGTTTATACTGTTTTGTTTCCTACTGTCGATTGGTATAAGTATCTATAATCTCATATAGAAGACCGGCTGAATGTAATATCAAGGAATGTTTTCAAATGACAGATCAAATAATTAACAGACCGCGATAATCGTTAGGATGCAAAACAAGTTAAATACAACCATTTCATTTCATCTTGACTTTAAAGTAAATCCTAATGCCGAATTTTTAAAACGTAATAAATATAAGGGCCTCGGCAAAGAGTACGATTTTGTACCGTTTGGCGTATAAACTTTAGGTTCATGGGCAGTGATCGGATTAGGTAGTGCCATTTCGGGTGAATGACCTTAAACATTATACTTAACATGGATAAGCCTCGGGATCCTGGGACTTATAGTTAAACGCTGGGTTAGTTAAACGCGGGTGCCATGTTTTTGAAGCTTGTGCGATTGCCGTCATGGCCGTTGATCAAATAAAGATGTAGTGAAAATGGCGGAACGCGTGAACGAACGAACGAATGGAAGGGAATTATAAATTGACTTACTATTAATAAAAATGTAATAATAAATGTGTAATTTGAATTTTAATAATTTTAAAAATAATTTTGGGCTATTGTTTATATAAATTGGATAGTTTCTTGTCAAATTTCTGCATACCAGAAAGGAAACAAAATGTATAATTTTATTAATGAATTGAAATCCTTAATGATTAATGATAATAGTAATATCAAATAATTACCAATTTAAAGTAAATGTATTAATTTTAATGATAAATATAGGTAGTTTGTATTTCTAAACATAATTTGCATGTCGGATGACGACAGGATACCTGCTTCCGAAACCGTGTTGTACCTACTATCTGTACTTGTATATCTGTGTGTCCTTAGCAAATAAAATATCTTATCTTATCTTATCTTATATTTTTTTACAGAACATTTACTTGTTATGTCATAAAATGAAAAAACATGAAAAAATGAAAGGATTTTGTATTTTGTGGTGAATACATCTTTTATTTGATGTTTTTATAGCTGCTACTAACAGTAGTAGAAATAAAACAATTATTAAAGAAAACTCTATGACTGCTTTACTTTAATTAGACCACCAGAACCTCAGTCCACTTAGTAGTTAACGAAATCAAAGTCCAGTGAGATCGGCCAAAAGAGTCCCAATAAGAGCGTCTCAAAGTCCGGTAAAGAAGTAAAAATGATTGATTAAACCAATCATTTAACTACGAGTGTGAAATTAACAACTAGAAAATCATTAATAAAGCCACACATTTTTTTATTATTTATTAGGATATAATACTAACTACATAAATTTTTTATGATAGTATCGTAAAACCACATTGGTTTGTCTCGATACCTCATATGACAAAATTAGCTATTGTGCAATACCCTTAAAACCATGTTCGATAAGTAAAATTAGACTAATTTTTATCAATATCAAACTAGAAGTAAACAAAATAACTATAAAATTGTAAATTTTCGAGCAAAAATTTTACTTTTCGTATTAAATGTCGGGCTTAGAAGTTATGTCCACACTAAGATAACGTACCGAAGTCCCGCGAAATGGCACTACCTAATCCGATCACTGTTCATGGGGCCCCAGCGCACGCAAATTGTTTGCTGAGATCGCGAAACGTCTGGTTGATGTAACTAAAGACCAAAGAGCTGGCGACTTCCTCGCACAACGCATTAGTATTGCGAATGCGATACAGCGAGGAAATGCCGCCAGCATCCTCGGTACAATGCCACAAGGGCCAATCTTAGATATATTTAGGTCAGGTTAAGTAGATTAGTAAGATTTAATCTATGTACCTAAATTGTAGTTTTGAAAATAAATATATATATAAATCCTAATCAAATTACAGTACACATAAAAGTAATAAACATAAATACAGCTGCCAAAATTATCTATACACTTAATGTCAAGGCAATATCGTCATTTCCATATTTAGATGGAATAATAAGACAAAGAACATATTTTCATATCAAACACTCGTAGTTCGATTCGTAATGACCTCGATTAACTCAGAGGATTTGACCTTATCTTAAAGTTCTTAAATTTACTTAGGTATTTTCTTCGGTTACCGCGATGATCATTCATGAACTAACTATTTAATTACATCGCGTATTTTAATTAAGTTTAACTACATCCCTACGTTTCGATCACTTTACAGGGTTCATGGTTTGCGGGGGCCCGCAGACCAGGGTGCTTAGCCAAGTTGCCAATCGCTAACGCTTAGTAGCGTATCGTAGTTTTCCCTCTCTGTCACTCTTTCATATTAGTGCAACAAAGACAGTTAGTTGCATTTCGTTTACGATTGTCGATGAAGCGTTAGCGATTGGCAACTTGTCTAGGCACCCAGGAACCGATAATTAATAATTTATAAGCGACAACAATATACAAAATTAGAACTATAATATTATAAAACTACGCTATAAATAAATATATACCTACTAAACTTCCCGCACGCGTACGCATGCTTATGCGTTTCATACTAAACGGCCAATTTTATTAGACAATATGCGCAAGCATGATATTATGTGTCTTCACCCTTACCTCGCTGGATCGCGAGGCTGATCTGTTGAGCGAGGTAGCTGCCAGCTCTTTGGTCACCTGTGGTATCTTTGAAATCTCTATAATATAGGTGATATAATACGTTTATATAGTTTTATTTTACTCATAGTAAAATCTCAAATTCACAGGTACCTCTACCTATGTCAAATTGTGTAGATTTGTCTAATACTTATTATCTATTTATTTATTTGAAGAGACGGTGACATTAATATGCATTCTGATCTAATAACATGTTTAAATTTATTAGCTTAATATATAATACATTCTTCAAGTAAACTCTAAATTAAACGGAGCATGTTAATTTTCACAAGAAATTCTAAAGGTCTTTCGATATATCAAATAGTATAATTTTAATAATTACACGTTCTGAAAAGTTCGAGAAACTTCTAGGCACAGATTTATAAAGGTATTTTCGTTATTACATTTAGACCCAATTAGCGATATAAAGTTATTGCGATCCAAGATTTTAGATTAAAATATGAAGTTCTGTATAATATACCTAAGTCTAAAGATCAGTACACATTGGAAGCGTAACGCACGCGTTCTGCTGTCTGCGCTGCGTATACTTGACCAAGTACAACAATTCAAAACAAAAAAATATAAAAAAAATGATACCTCTCATGTATCTAAAGTCAAGGTAAAAATATAGATGCGCGGAAAGTACAAAATTATGTATATAACAGAAATAAAACTGTGTATACATATATTTGGCACTTTGTTCGCATCTGTATATCTTACCTTGACTTTACTAAGCAATGGAATTTTCCTGGATTCAGGGAAACGCAATCGAAAATTCAAAGAATGAAGTCAGATTTAGGGATTCTAATTACAACGCATAGTTCTGCGCAAAAACACGCGCTTCTGCGTTTATACTGCGGTCCGTAACGTACGCACAATGTGAATACTACCATATAATTCCATACAATACAGACGGACGTATAAATACGCGTTGTAGGTAGCAGGTAGCGGTTTACAGTTACAAATCTTTCTAGCTCATGATTCAGTAATTCCTAGAAGAAGAATCAAGGAGATTACTCGGGTCTAGTGTGAAACTTCGTGCCCATAAAATATTCATTTAATCCTAACATTACAAGTGCTAACACCATTATTCTAACACAACCAGTGAATCTTCTGTCTTTGCCATAAGGTAGTTTTTCAAACTTTCTTCGTGCAAGTCCATGGAGGGTAAATTTTCGCAACTCCCTAGGAAACAAATCAGTTACTTCGGTGACTTTTATTACGATTCAATAAATGTAATACATCACATCATCAGCCTATCTCAGTCCACTGCTGGACGTAGGCCTCTCCTATTAACTATTACGCATTCCGCGAAAAACGAAATTCGTCAATTTCGAGGATTTGTCTCTCTCACTCTAATGACGCCTTCGTTTGAGTGACAGAGAAAAAATCCTCGAAGTTTACGAATTTCGATTTTCGCGGTAGTAGGCCTGTACTGTTGGAATAGCTCTGTCGATCCAATGAAAACGTAATAAGAGTGATAAAGACAGTTGTGGTAGGCTTACTTCTAGCTGGTATGTTTGCAGCCTGCCTCACAGTTCTGTTGCTAAGGTTGGAAGAGAATGGCCGTTGACGTTAAGTTCACCTTTTCGTTAAGATTTCTTCTTTGTAACGTGACATACCTGTCAAACTAAATAAGAATCACCATAAGGACAAAACACAATTATGAATAAGGCGAATATATATAAACTCTCGTATATTTGACCTTGGATTACCTACCGTGGCCTTCTAGTGATTTATGTGATTAAATCGTATGGCAAATGAATACATGTTGCGTTTGAACAGTACAAATGGCCCTCATTTCGACATCCTCGCAGATGTCGGCGGTAGATTTAGTTACTGTTTGAGAACAACCAACGAGATATACAGGATGTTTTTATCTATTTCATTATCATCATCATTATCATCATATCAGCTGAAAGAAGTCTACTGCTGAACATAGGCCTCCCCCAAAGATTGCCACAATGGCCGGTCCTGCGCCACCCGCATCCAGCGGTCTCCTGCTACCTTCACCGGGTCATCAGTCCACCTTGTGGGGGGCCTACCTACGCTGCGCCTTCCGGTACGTGGCCGCCACTCGAGAACCTTTCCGCCCCAACAGCCATCGGTTCTGCGCGCTATGTGCCCCGCCCACTGCCACTTCAGTTTAGCGATTCGGAGAGCTATATCGGTTTATCTACTTGCTTTAAATTTACTCTTATTGAGCCAAAAACCAAAACAGATAATTTAGTATTAAGTTGTAATTCAAATAATAAATGATTGGTATCTACTTGTACTTTTAATGAGACCGTTGATGACGTAATTAGGTATTTTAAGTAAAATATGTTACACGTTGCAACCATAATAGAGCAATTCCATGCAAGAGTGTAATGGAAAGTGACCAGTGAATTTGTAAATTTCGAGGATTTTTCTCTGTCACTCAAACGAAGGCGTCATTAGAGTGACAGAGAAAAATCCCCGCAATTTGCGAATTTCGTAGTTCGCGGTAGGGCCGCAGGCTCTATTGTCATGTATTTAGTAGTAATTACAGCGCATGTTCAGATATTTTTGACCACAATGGCCGTTCAGGATGCTTAGCCAAATTGCCAATCGGTAACGCTTAGTATCGTACGCGTATCGTAGTTTCCCCTCTCTGTCACTCTTTCAGATTAGTGCGACAAAGACAGTTAGCTGCCTTTCGTTTACGATTGACGATTAAGCGTTAGCGATTGGCAACTTGTCTAAGCACCCAGATATCTGTGAGTCCCTGGCTTTGATGTAGGTATTTGATAGCTCTAGACTCTACCAACTAATGTATATTTAAGTAAGTACTATTTGTATAGTGTTAATAAAACTTAAGGCGCATTTTTGGTAAGACAGTAAGCTGTCTTTACGTTAATGCTTATAGTCATCATCATCATCATATCAGCCGAAAGACGTCCACTGCTGAACGTAGGCCTCCCCCAAAGATTGCCACAATGACCGGTCCTGTGCCACCCGCATCCAGCGGACTCCTGCGACCTTCACCAGGTCATCAGTCCACCTTGTGGGGAGCCTGGAGCCCTCCACACGCCGCGCCGTCCGGTACAGTCGAGTGCATTAATGTATAGACACATTTGTAAGGGATCAGTATGGAGAAGTGTATAATATCTATTAATGCCCTTGACTGTACGTGGCCGCCATGTTTACAGTAATGACCACAAATAAATAAAAAGCAATCTGCAATAGCAATATCATTTTCGTTTAATAACAAAGTAGGCAGATGATATAATCAAACTAATCATTGCTTTGAATGACATAAAACCACGCATATACAATAACATAGCCGCACGATGAATACATAACATAATATGTCATTGGTTCGTTGTATATGAGAATGATTGTAAATCCGACAAACCCAATTTCATTAATAATTTCGTAGAATTGGAATCATTGGACATCAAAGTGAAAATGACAAGATTAAAAAATAGCAGATGTAATTTGTAATACTGCGCATCAAATCCCATTACATGTCATAAATAACAAATATTGCTATTATTCTGTGGTTTTATGTTATACAATAATTCAGACATGTAGGAGCGAGTAGTTTATAAGAAAGAAGTCGAAATAGGTACTTGATTACAGGATTAATAGTGACAGGTAGGATTTTATGAAATTAAATATAATTATGATAAATAATTAAAAGCGTTGTTATATAAATCTTACCTACGCGTAACTATAATTAAATTAGTCGATTAATTAAATGTACAAGAAGTTGTTGCTTCCTTCTGAAGAGATGTGCTAAACTGAAGGGATATTTGTTACGTATCGATATTTATACTTTGTCTAACCATTGCTGTTAGTAACAAAAGACGGCAAATTCGAATTTTCGACAGAGAGCCAACTCTACGCGCCTATATTTTTGAATTTGCAGCTATTTTCTACTGACAGCGATGATTAGACATAGTATAATTTATGTGTAAGCAAATGTCGGTTTCGGTTTTTGCTTGTTGTAGCACAACACTAATCGAAAACTTAAAAGCAGGCAACACTTAAAAAGTCATTGTTTATGGGAATTACCTTCACAGACAAGGTAAGTTCCGTATAGTGCACCTACAACTACATACACCGTATAGTTAACTAGTAATAGCAGAATCTACTGATACTATAAAACCTCATTACCGAAAACAATGTTTAACCAGATAAGGAAACCAAACAAATGACTGTAGGTGGCGTTTCGATGTTAATCCCCCAAGTTACTTAACCTTGACTTCGTTACAACCGAAAAAGTTCGAAAAACTCTTTTAAAACTTGAGGTACTTAATGCACAATGTTCTCATGGCCGAGCCTCGACGACTCTACAGAGTCGAATTTCTCACGACGTCTCATTCCGAGTCATCCCATGTGAGCGAGGGAGATGCAACGCGGGTTCGAGGTGACGTCACGCAATAGACCCATCCAAAGACTAAGCAACTGGTTGGCCAGAAAAAAAAAACTAAACAGAGGTCGCGGTCGCCACGGCGCCGACCGCATACGAAAACGAACGCATTTCACGATGATGTGACTTTTTTATCGCTGCAGGTGCGTTGCATTCACATTTCACTTTACTCACCTTTGTAAAGAAGTCAGTGCGCGCGCAGGTAAAACACCAATTCCCACAGGTGAACGGTTAATCTCGGATTTCAAATTTTTGCGATTCCCGCGCGGATAGTCGTGCGTCGATAGTTAGCGGCGCGGCACTTCACTTCCACTCTACACGCACGGTTTGTTTATAAAATTATGAGCCTCTATTATTAATTTTAGAGACCCGAACTGCGCATGCCTGTGCAACACGCGCCTCGTTCGAAAGGTTATGTCGTAAACTTGTAACTTCACTAGTTTCCGAGTGGAATCCTATTGGAACAAATCCGTGCGAACTTCGTACGCAAAACACTGAACTCCGCGTTCCCACGATAACTCACTCGTAAATCTTATAATTCGGCAAACTTTACACTATCACATTCGCTACCTGCAAGTGAAGGCCGTGCGTATATAAACACTTCGAAACTCAGGAACCGGTCGGTTCCACACGTGACACTGTCAAAATAAAAGCCGGTTGATTTTAGACACTGTGTATTCACTCGCGGGACACTCGTTTCATGTTTCCAGGGTGTTTCACAAATTAAACGAATAGAAAAAGAAAATAAATGAAGAATACTAAAACCGCCGGGCGTGAAGCCGAGCGTCCGTCACTCGAGCAGAGCGCTGTACTAACCTAGCGCGACGCTGAGAGGCCGCGCGACCCCGCCCCGCGCCCCGCCGCGCACTCCGCGCCCACAACGTATCAAAAAAATGTATACCTAAGCGTTGAAAAATCTCGAGTGGCCAGGGGAGGATCAGGACATCAAGTCCTGGTTGTTTAGGTAGTTTTTGGTGAGATATTTAATTAGGACACGTGCTGCGCGCGCCAGGCACAAACAACTCTTTGGGATTCTTGAATGAGGGAATCGCAATATATAGCCAGCCAATACCCTCGCTCCTGGCTTTAATTTTCACTGTGACTTTATTTTGAATGGAGCGACGTTGGGATATTTGCAACCAACTAACTGAAATCAAAAGCTCCTAACTTCCTTACGTTGTAAATAGTAAACTTTCCCTTGTAAACATTAAATAGTAAAGTCGGGTGAAAATACAATGTAATGATATCATGGCTGAGTTGGTCTGGTGAGGAAGTCGGAAGGTAGCCACAGGAACTTGGAAACCAAACGACGTTCCTATCAAGTTTGAGTTCGTTGGAGTCGTTTAGTAATATATAAAATAACTGAAAACAGTACAGTGAGCAATAAACGCTTGTATAGTAGTTTTATGTGACTGGTTCATTATGAGAGTACTATTATTATTGTACTCGTATATGTTTCGGACAAAGCTCACAAATAAAATAGGACCGGATTTTACCTCAAATAATGAGCGACAAACAAATCCCTGAAGATGTATTAAAATTCGTATCATAGATAATAGACAATAGACCCACAAGCCTCCAGGGACTTAATACGGGGCAGGCTGTATTCACATTGCTAGAGCCTCACTGCCAACTTGCCAAGACAGCCTTTCACGCCGGGCCTACAAAAAATCTAGTAGTTACCGTTATACCATACTTTTGGGCATTTCTAAAAAACTTTTGTACATTTGGATTTAGTCTTTGATATTGATAAAAATTGGCAGGCTGGCAGAGTCAATGATGCTGAGCAAAACCCACCACATTTCCCAAAATGTTCCCAAATTCTTTGTATGAAAAAATCTTTTTTTATTAGCAAAACTGTATAGGAATCTGGGGGTTACCATGACGTACCAATGCGGTTCAGTTTAGGTAGAGAGAAAGGGACAAGTCTATACCTACGAGTCGTATATCACTGTCCCTTTCCCTGAACCTAAATCGCATTAGTACGTCATGGTAACCCCCCAGGTAACAAAAATGTTTGCCAGTCAACAGCAATAACAATTTGACAAAAACATTTAATGTGTTTCCAAATTAGTTGCCGATTAGTGCCTTTAGATTATGAATACCTACACTTTCAAAAAATGTCTCCTTTCCATACAAAGCGGTCCGATCACTAGGGGTCAAAAC
>JALPQI010003912.1:0-70211 GCA_025490895.1 Thaumatotibia leucotreta
AAGCGTGTCTTTCTTTTTTTGTGTGTGATGTCGTCTTTTTGACAAAACGTAAATTTTCTTGTAATAGATACTTGTCCGAAATACTTTTTATTGCCCAGGAGGATTGGGTTAGTTGTGTCTAAACCAGATGCTTTACGTCGAGTTCCTAGGATGAAATGTGTACCTTATTAAAGCAGTAATTAGACACATGTATGTTTCAATATAAAAATGTAATATAAAAAATTACCCCAAGTAAAGTTGTATTTATAATAAATAATACACCCTTTAATATAGGCCTCACAAGTTTTATGATAGCAGCGAGTATACCCTGGGTGCAACTACAAAATACAATCAATACATCTTTCATCCTGTATACATGTAATGGATTTACTCGTGATTATTATATTACTTTGTGAAATATGCAGCACGGAAGTTTAAATAAAAGCATTATTCTATATGCAAAATTAGTTACGTTATTTTTGCCTCATCTGCATGATAAGTTCGACCCCTGATCATCACATATAATTATATACTTTTTTCGTGGACAGTCCTTATATCAAAAATTTTGAAAATCAGCATGTTTGCATCATTTTTTATGAAATTGTACGCCTGATACGCATTATAGGACCGCGGATCTATAGCAAGTTTCGTATTAAATATTAATGGGATAGTCTCGCATCCGTGTATTTTCTAAATTTACCGTCTACTTTACACATGGCTTGCTAGAGCTTGCGTGATTATAAATTAATCACTTATATTATTATTATGTTACACTATGTCGTTTCGATTCACACTAGTCACATAGTTGTAGTACTGTAAATATTTTCACTATGAGTATTACAGTATCACGTCATCATTGACGGCGACTGTCACGGGTATTAGTGGAGGCTGGATGACGCTTAAAACTAGCGTTGGGAGGTCAAAGAATATGGCCTTAAGAAAATGTTGTCAATGTTGTAGCTGGATGCTTAGCCAAGTTGCTAATCGCTATCGCTTAGTAGCGTATCGTTTTCCCTCTCTGTCACTCCTTCATATTACTGCGACAAAGACAGTTAGCCTTTCGTTTACGATTGACGATTAAGCGTTAGCGATTGGCAACTTGACTAAGCACCCGGGAATAATACTCTGACGAGCTTTATACAGGTTATAAATATAACGATTCTTTAAATTCGCTAAAACTGAATAAAAACCAAATGAATGTTTTATAAATATTCGAGCCGTCAAGGACTATAAATGAACTAAGCCACAGCAATAAACGATTAATACTATTAAAGCTTTATTATGATTAATAAGGCCGTAAAGTAACATAATGGGACCATTAACACATCTAAAAAGTTGAAAAATTTGATCCTATATCAGTCCTAGAAATCGCTTGCGAAGATGATGAAAACTTAATACTTGTGGCTTCTTCGCTTGTGTCTAAGGCATTGGTTCCACCAAAAGCTAGTTGACGTTTGGTAGCACGGCTATAGAAACGAATAAAAATCGCTCCCGTGTAAAGAAAAGAGATTTGTAGTTCACGGTTAAGCTAGCTAGTAACAGGTACCTAGCTGTACCTAGCTTTTTAAATATTAATTTGAAAAAGAAAACGGTTATTGTGTGAAACAACCTTTGTTACACAGCGCACTGTTGAAAACAAAAAAAATATCGAACTAACTATTTAGATAATATTATTATAATTCGTTACACGGGAGCGATTATCCTTTGACCGTTTTAATCGCTAAATTGCTTTTTGTGTTACCAGTGCCCAATTACTCAATATGCATATAAATTATCTACTGTGCTGTGAGACTAGGCCGATTTATGTTAGAATGTCTCATGATTATCAATCATTAAGAAAATCCTTTGTATTTCTAATTCACTCTGAACTGCTGAACATAAAATTATAAAGCTGAAATAATCCAACGTTCTATGTATGCAGAGTTGTTAATGCCGTCTGAGACTAAAAGCGTGTAACATTAAAATAATTCAAGTCAAGGCTCTGAGACTTAAGCCCTGAAATGTACTGGCTTACCGAGTTATATCATTTGATACAGTACTCGTTTTATTGTTTTAAATTATCTTTAAGGCCAAGACACGCCGTGTGCGTGACGTGTGCGTTGTAGTGTATGTAAATATCATATTAGATGGCACACGGCACACCACTTGCGTGGCGTGCACGTACGCGTGGCGTGCCAGCGGTGTGCCATCTACTATGACATTTCCGATGCTACAACGCGCACGCCACGCAAACGCGGACATGCACGTTCCGATTACGCATCCGGTGTGGCTCAGGCTTTACTTCATAGGTTTCTGGATTTATTCGTGTGTACAACTATACATATTTATATAATCTTTAAAAATGGACATGAACAAACATGTATTTGTGAATTCTTAAAATGTCTTTAATGAATATCCACATCTTCAGAAATACAAAAAATTCTATCGAGTCGGACGGTAATTGTATATTTATTCGTAAGACGGATTTATACGTCTACTTATATACTACTGACAAAATTAAATCCTGACCCAGTATAAGACCTTGCCATAGTAACATTGAAAGTCTAATTGTACGACAGTTGCTGCAATTTCACTTTCAATATTACTATGAGAAGCTCCTATTTTGGGTCAGGATTAAATTTTTTCCTAACTAGTGCGGAAAAGTGCCGTGTTGTGACGGCAGTATGAATACATTTGTCACCATCCCAAATCCTCCTGTGGGTGTCGTAAGAGTCGACTATGGGATTGAAAGGTCACTGACCATTCTACAAGATTGATGATGGGCAGCGTGGCGATTATGGGCTTTTACCTCCTAATGCGTCTATATGCATAGTTAATAGGAGAGGCCTACGTCTAGCAGTGGACTAACATAGGCTAATGATGAGTGCGGAAAAGTAAACTTTGCGCAAATTTCTCTTTTTAAGGCACTTGTTATGAAAAAAATCGTTCGATACACGTGTAAAAACTTATTTTTAACTCGGATGATTGTCGCCCACATTTCACTCGGGCTCCAACTTTCACACTCGTCGAAAAAAAAATTTTGCACTTGTATCGAAATGTACTATTTTGATGCAGGTAAACAAAACCTTACCTGATATACGGCCTTCGCTAAGTTCTATAACAAAGAACTTAATAAAAGCTAAACATTTTACATTAAACCGCCTTACAATCTGCTTCACCACCCATTTGTCGACCAACAACACCACACGACCACTTATCACATAACAATGTCAGCTATACAACACTTCCGATTTTAACACACTTATTCTCTAAGGAATAAGGTTCAAACTAATTTTCACCTTGATATTGTTGACCGTACCCCTTTAATTATGCATCGCACTCAAAGTTAAAATTTTATAATTAGCTTTCAGTACCGCAGTTTACACCTCATGCGAAACTGACCGTAATAGTGGAAGAAATAAAGACTATTATTGCAAGCACTTTGAGGCTACTGTTTTAAATACAGGGTGGATTTGCACGCAAGCCTAAGGGTATGTGGAGCACGGACATTGCAGAATAAAATGAAGTAAATTAAGTAGCCCATCTTCAAAAGCGAATCGCAAAGGAAGTGACGCTGGATGTACCTACAGTAAAAGACAAAAGATTTATTTGTTTTGAAGGGAAATGGTAGAATGTACGCGATCCCAAGATGCTCCCTATAGAAAACAAAAGGCAACGCCGCAGGCGAGTTTAGTGGGTATTTATTTTCCTCCTCAGAGGAGCGAGCCCCACATACCACATTGGGCTCTACTACCACATACTTTCTCCGCTATGTCAGCAAAAACAAAGATGTACCTACGGTAACAAGCGCAAATTCAATAGAACTTTTAAATTCTCTGCCTTGCGACAAAACCGTGATATCTTGGTAATATGTATAGATTTTCTGTGTTATCACGGTTTTGTTGCAATCAAATCAAATCAATGTATTGCAATGGCTTATGGATCTTTTGACGATCCCGTACTTATGATTTGTCGTTGCCGGCACGATATGACAAGTAGGTATCATCGTCATCGTCACAAGACGTTCACTGCTGAATATAAGCCTCCCCTTTGGACCTTCACAATCTCCACATACAACGATTGGAAGCAATATGTGTCCAGCGTCTGTCGATCTTCATAAGGTCGTGAAGTGCTCGAGTGGAGACCAAACGCAGTATAGGACGGTCACCCGCAAGACAAGTAGGAATAAAAGCGTCAAATGGACCCATAACACAATAAATGAAGGGTTCACGGAAAGAACATATCTAGTCAATTCAAATTACAGAAAGAAACACCTTACTTTTAACAGAATAAGGTGTGAATTTGCCCTGATTTTTTAAGCACTGGATTTGTTTTTTCCGTGACCCTTCAAATGTAAGCGATACAACAGCGCTCGTTGCTGAGCCTAGTTGAATAAATAATACTTTGATTTTGAAGGACAAAAGAAGACCATCATAAACCACGTAAACATAAATACTAACTAAACCTGACGTTTTCATTAAGGGCTTTTAACTTTGTACAATTTTTTTGCAATCGATTCATGATTAAGCATGTCTTTATAGGCATGATATCAAAATAATAGCTTCGTAGCACTTTTTCAGAATGTGACTAATAAAATGGGCTACGGTTTCGCCTCTATACTGTGGTGACAGGTTGTTTTAGTACACTGGCGAGTTAAAAATGACCTACGTGGCTTGTCAAGCAATGTGCTTACGCTTTCTAGCTGTTGCGTGCAATTGGGCATGATTGATGCTTTAAAAATAGCTTTTTGTGGTTAAGAATATTAAAATAATGTGAACAATCATTATTATTTCTTTTTTTACGGTCTTTATTTCCAAAACTGTACAATTTATATACATAAGTTAAATTTAACTAATCTAACTAACCTAACCTATATGTAAGATTGGTCCTTGTGGCATCGTACCGAGGATGCTGGCGGCATTTCTTCGCTGTACCTATAATGATGCGCTATGCGAGGATTTATTTCTACAAAATTTGCCTTTGTTTTTACATATTTACGATTAAGATGCATACGTTTCTTTCGGCTGATATGATGATGATGATGATAATGGTAAATTATGGTACAATGACACAAGGGCCAATCTTAGATGTAGGGCCCTTAAATTGGCAAATTAAAAAAAAATCGTGCGAGGCTACTACACTCCTGCCAACGTGTGGAGCAGAAAAAAAACAAAAAGTGGGTTTAAGACTATGTTCATTGTGATATACATTTGCCAAATTAACACTTTCGCTGCGACAATTAGCTTAACTAGTAATTAACAATACTTTGTAACTATTTATAAGGGGTCGAAAGACCTACCGCAGTGAATGTGTTGAGGGGTTAGTTTTAATTTATGAATGAAAATTTTACAGGTTTCTAAAACATCTACAAAAAAGGTTTCACGAGATAATATATTTCGTTTGAGGTCACAGTATTACAGACTCTTTTATCCGTTTTATTTGGAAACCTTTATGAACTTACTCGTAACAACGCGAACTACCAACGGAACTAACTTCGTAGCTAGCGGAGTGATAATGCAGATGCCATGTACCAAGTTAAACATGCTTTGATGTAATCTGGAGACTTCCTCCAATAGAAAGCATGTTAGGAGCGGTAGGATTGAATATCATGCCTGTACTGTACGGGCTGTAACATTCGTTTAAGGTCTTATTACTTACTTACTCCGTTGGCTCAGCGACCCAAAGTGGATCCTGGCCTCCGATACGAGTTGGCGCCAATGCGCCCGGTTCTGTGCGATCTCCTCTCAGTTCACTGCATTCATAGGTCCTTCTCCACTTCGTCTTTCCAGCGGTATCTTGGTCTAGCTGTCTAAGGTCTTATTATTACTATTTATTTATTTATGTGGTGACGGCAGTAAGAATACATTTGTCACCACCCCAACTCCTCCTGCGGGTGTCGTAAGAGTCGACTAAGGGATTGAAGTGTCACTGACTATTTTACAAGATTGATGATGGGCAGCAGCGTCATCATAGTGGACACATTACTGCGATCGCCAATCCGCTTGCCCAAGGTGGCGATTATGGGCATTTACCTCCTAATGCGTCTATACGCATAGTTAATAGGAGAGGCCTACGTCTAGCAGTGGACTAACATAGGCTGATGATGATGATGATGATGATGATTTATTTATTTATTTATTTTATTACATGAAAAGCATTACATAGTTTAACATAAGGTGGCGTTAAACCCTGTTCGGGTTTGTATCGTACACCTGGATCGCGAACAGTTCACTATTATTGAAGCATGTTGTGACATTATAATAATCAGTATCTTCAATTTTCTGGCTGAAATGACTTAACACGTTCCATGTGCAGCTAAAATCGATAGTGTCACCTCTCACGTGCAAATTCTCGCACACAATTTCAAGCATAACCTGGCAACAGTATTAAAAGTCCACCAATACCAAATTTTATCAAATTGACACTTTTTACAGCTGATACGTGCGGGTAAGTTAACGTGGCTTAGCTCGTACGTGAAAATTTCAAATTATCCCTATATTTAAATAGGGTCGTGCATCACATATATGCTACATTCACGTATCATCAATACCTTCAAATGTATCACATGTGATGCATGCACAGGGAACGTGTTAAAACACGATACGTAAATTGCAATTACGAGTATTGTGTACCCGAGAGTTATTAGAGAGAATTATTGAGAGTCCGATATTTCGGCGACATGTGGATCCAGAGGGGAGGCCTATGTTTAGCAGTGGACGTCTTATTGGTGAGATGATGATGATGATGTTTCGGCACTGTTGCAAATGCCATTTTTTCAATTAACTATGAAAATAATATGATAGTGTTTTATACCGGAATCTATTTTTCAATTGTTATAAAACAGGCTCACTACCACGAAAATTTCGAGGATTTATCTCTGTCCTTCCAACAAAAGCGTCGTTAGAGTGAGAGAGACAAATGCTCGAAATTTCCGTATTTCTAAGTTTGCGGTAGAGCCACAGCACCTAGGTATACCTAGGTCCAGTTTCAGGGGGTGCTTAGTACCCCCATTGCTCTACCTTTCGATCCGCGCTTACTCAAACGGAGATGGCAGAATGACCTTCATGTAAGAAACACACGGGGCCGGTTGGCTAGACGAAGCACGGTGTAGAGACTCATGTAAATGAAAATCAAAGGCAGAAAGTACCCCATTGCAGGGCCCCAGCAATGGGGTACTTTAACACTTCATTGCGGACGAGTGCTACCGCTACGCTCGTAGCCGATCCCATGATTTTCCGCTTTGTAGCGAAATTGGACCTCCCACAGAGAACTACCCTCGGGAGTTCCCCGCGCTCAATGTGTTAACAGACTTAAAAAAAAATTCCATCTAGTTAGCGACACTCACTGCGTAGCGTTCATGACTCACATTACTCCATCTAGCGGACAGATCTGCGAAACCTTTCTACCATTTACCAAAGATCCCTGAACTCTTGAAATTACTTTTATTTCGTTTGAAAACAATAGGCAGTTAGGGATCTCATTTAACTGGCTACAGAAGAATGTACCTACATGTGAGGAAGTTTGAAAATTTTATCTCTACGAAAAAGTTTCAAAGTAAAACTTTCCGTGTTCAAAGTATTTAAGTTGATAAAAAACTAACTATCTAGTTAGGTAGTGTTAATTTATAATTATAAAAATATAAATGTAATAAATCGGCCAAAAGCGTGACGAGCCATGCTCAGTGTAGGGTTCCGTAGTTATTCGAAAACGGCTGGGCCGATTATGTTTTAACAGTTTTAATTTGAAGTATTTTATAAGCCTAATATTCATGATTTTCTTCACATTTTTCGGGCCCACGGTCGAAAACTTGGAGGTGGGCGGACACATTTTTTTAAATTTTGCAGCGATTATCTCTGACACTTGCAACTTACAGAAATTTCCTTTGAAACCCTTATTCGTTTGACCTATTCAACGATACCCCACACTATAGGATGTCAGTAAATAACAAAATCATTCCCACTTTACGTGGAGGTTACCTAATTAATTATTTATTTATCGAATATGAGGTTGAATTTCTGCTGCGGACAAACGAACGTGGCGAACCTATAATACGGAACCCTAAAAATACCCAAGTATAGTTAATTATGTCCTATTCTAACTTTGTAAAGTTTACCAACAAAGAAAAGTTCACAGACCACTGTAGCTGCTAACCGCCAGGCGGACCAAAACGATTGTTTAATATAAATATTTTACAATGCATCTGCTCAGAAAGTCCTCTTTTTAAGGGTAAACTTAAGCAGAAAATAGTACATTACGACACAAGTGCGAAAAAAACTAAATTCGAAACGAGTGGCAATGTTTTAAAACACGACCGTTAGGGAGTTCGTTTTTGGACGTGTCTCGTACGACGTTTTTTAGTGCAGATGGCCCTCCGAAGTTTTGGACCTGACAATGACGTAAAATGACACACTTCTCGCACTAAAGCATAAAAAAGGCACCATCAAAGGCATCTGTACTAAAAAGGTTTTTTGCACGTGTGCGGTAATGAATTTTCATAGTACTTTCTCGCACGGCCTAGTTGGTTCTGTCGAGATAATCTAGTTTTCTTCCCATAATGCATTGTAAAATGTTGTATGATACACATATTGAAATGTAAGCTTTTTTCTAACTCGTGTCGGTCTTAAATCACTCGTTTTGCTCGTGTTTTTTAGTCACCGACACTCGTTCTGAAAAAGCCTACTTTTCACACTTGTATCATAAATAACTATTTCATCGAAAAGCGAACAAACTGTTGAATATTTACAAAACATGAACATGAAACAATACATAAAATGAACAAAATAAATGTATGCAATTCCTTTCTCGCAGAGCTGAAAACTAAGACTGAAATATTTAAACTGCCCGTTTATTTGATGAGACCAGTACACTGTGACCCCTCATATGCAGCGTTTCATAAACACAAAAGGTACTCTGAAATATGAAATAGCTGCTTCACCACAAACCCCCTTATTCATAAAACCCAAATGCATATTATGCCCCTTTCTACCAAATGCAAAGATCTAATGGACAGATAATTTCATTCTCTATTACTATGAAGAGAGTCCGCTTGAAAATTTTTTTTATGCAATGGGCTCATATCAATTAATCGTGTCAAAAAGAGATAGATATTTAGATATTTGTTTTTTTTAATAGTATTTTTGACATTTATGTTTGAAGTTTTTTTATGCTTGTATTTTATGAATATGCATTATTTTATATCCGCCGAAGTGCCTGTACAGTTGAGTTTCTATAATTGTAAAGTCCATTTCAAATACGAATGCCCGATTCCACTTCCCAAAAGTCATTATGCGTCAACAATAGGATCAGTGATAACAAAAGATACCTGGCCAGATCCTTTTGTGCAGTGATATTTTTTGCATACGTCGGTGTATGACACGTGCCAATTTGTAGCGGACCAATCAAATGATAAAAGTTTCGAGAGGCATCGGGCCTTCGTATTTGAAATGGACTATACCCAGGCGCCGATCCAAGGAAGGAATTATGTATGTTTAGGTGCTGTTTTACGTATAAAATACTAACAAATCATAGGTCAATGCCCCCCCCCCCCCTCTCCCCCGAACGAAGTCTTGGATGCGCGCCTGTATGTACATTTATTTATATCAGAGCGTATATAATCACGAACTCGACTGTACAAGTGTACATACTTCAGGTCAAGCCCCGTTGGTCAGTTAGCCCTGTGATAAATGAAACTCGCATTGCTTTTAAATAATTCCTACTGTGTACAGTCGAGCTCACAAATATGTACACATTTCTACACTCTAATTCGTTGACGTAAGGCTAAAAAGACGGTAAAATTGACTCTAACTGGACACTGCTAGTTGAACAAACATAGGTTTCTAATGGGTAAGAAACAAGAAGCGACATGCAGGTTCTGCCAGGAGTCAGAAGAAATTGCTATGCACATCCTCTGCTCCTGCGGACCCGTAATGCACAAAAGAAGTATTCACCTAGGCAGGCAGGTACTTCAAGCTCACGAGGTACAGAATATTACAGCCCAAAGAATCTGGAACTTCCTAGACTCAATGGCTATTAGTAATGAACTATAAAACAGGGCTGCCACAATAGATCGCAACCGGTCGATGCGGCAAATTTTCTAGCCCTTGTCTACATAAATAAAAAGGCTAAAATTTGTGTTTATAACAATGGATTCGACTGTACTTGCGTTAATTGAGTGTAGAGCCATGTCAGAGAGAAATGCGACCGTTGTACTTTCTTGAAATTGGACTGGGAAGCCGTGTAAGGATAATTATGAGGTAATTGGGTACATTGTATAAAAAAACAAAGCAATTTTAGGTTGGTCCGTGACTCGAATTGTCTCGGAGGCATGAAAAAGGACACCTAGGATTTCGGAAAAATGAGTCATAAGGGTATTTTTACTCTTAGGGACATCCAATTAGCATGAATTTAAAAAATCTTTACTGCGGTCAGGTTCGTCAGGTGGCTACTTGCCCAACGTGGCCGTTATGGGCATTTAAGGCTTGTTCCCGAAATAAAGTAGCCATTGCTGTATAATTCTTTTTTTTTATGAGAATGGGCTCTTTGCCCATCTTCTCAGACGCTGTGGTTGATATTTATATAAATGTCTCCACAATTATTTTTATTGAAAATTCTGGATTGAAGTAGTGTTTCTTCTTATTTTACCATTTTGGGTCATTTAGTTTCCCATTGGGTCTTAACGAAATTACAATAGCAATACTATAATAAACTGTGAATCTCGTGTCTACAATTTTTATTAATTATTTCAAGACTAACATTGCTGAAATCGTCTCGGAAGTTCGCACTTTTTTGGACGTGAACTTTTGCATTAAGCATTATCTGAAATTATTTTGTTTTTGACGACTTTGAAGCGAATGCTTTTGAATATTGGATTGTTAAACATAAAACAGAAGAATCAATTTACAGTCCCAAGGCTGTCAGAACTACATGGGACTGTTGCGTAAAAGTAGAGACTGATTTTACGATGGCTACTTTATTTCGTGAACAAGCTTTATCTGCATGCTAATGTGTCTAACGTATGGTTAATAAGAGAGGCCCGTAGGCCTCTGCTGGACGTATCCAGCAGTGGCTAATGATGTGTGATCTTTTACTATTTACAAACACTCTTTTTTTTTATTGCTTTCTTAAAACACAGTTACTTGATAATGAATATAATGATATACTACGGTAAAAAGATTGAAAAGTTAGAAGATATCCCTGTTGTAAACAAATCTTCCACTAAACACCATATTGCGTGCAACTGGACTTCTTTCCTGTATATTTACCTGGCCTAATGTATTTGAAAGTCTAAATATGTTGTTTATAGTCCTGTCTAATGGCATTATTCTATGTCCGATACAAATGCGATTTTATTTACAAGCTGTTAGTTTCATTAGTCCCGATGTTTGTATGTAAAGATCCACTTCCTTGCTACCGATATAGTTACTATAGTCTGTCAAACCAACTTTGGCAGTAACGGTAGAAATAAATTATTAATTTTGAATCAATAACAGTAGGGTAAGAAAGGCTAGAGCTAGAGACTGTATAACTCCCTCTGTTTGTGCTTCAACTGACTAAAACCTTCGCCAAACTACAGGTAAATAAATATACTCTAATATTCTCAGTTATCAAAAGGAGGCGGCAGTATAGTTTAAACCATACCATACAAGCAAAGCATACGATATATATCATCTCCTACATTTAATTTCACATCACACACATCAACAGCCTATTTCAGTCCACTGCTGGACGAAGGTCTCTCCTATTAACTATGCGTATAGGCGCATTAGGAGGTAAATACCCATGATCTCCACGCTGGGCAAGCGGATTGGCGATCGCAGTAATGTGTCCACTATGATGACGCTGCTGCCCATCATGAATCTTCTATTGAAGAATAGTCAGTGACAGTTCAATCCCTTAGTCGACTCTTACGACACCCGCGGGAAGAGTTGGGGTGGTGACAAAAATGTTTTCTTACTGCCGTCACCACATTTAATTTAAATTTACTAGTTTCCGCAAAAGGAACCGTTACACAGTATTTTTACACAAAAAATCTAAGATTTCAATAGCTATTAAAATAAAATTTCAATCAAATTACATTTCGACTACCTAACTGCCTTTTGCACCTCTTAAAAATAAATTGATCATTAATCAGTCGTTAGCGCAAGTCGTTTAAGGACTCTTTAGACGTTCATTGGAAACGCTAGAGCGATATCAAATTGACTGAAATTATTGAATTGTTATGGGCCGGTTTTGAAATAATTGTACAAAGCCTTGTCAGCCTCCGTAGCCTAGTTGGTAGTGACTATGCCTACGAAGGTGGAGGTTCCCGGTTCGAATCCTGGTGAGGGCATTATTTGTGTATTTTTTCACAAATATTTGTTCCTTGGTCATGGCGGTCTATGTATTTAAGTATCTATTATATGTATATATCGTCGCCTGGTACCTTCATCACAAGCCTTAATTATTGAGATAAGCTCAATAATTAAGTGGGACTAGGTCGATTTGTGTTAGATGTCCCAAGATATTTATTTATTTATTATATTATTTACAGCGTATGTTAAATACAAACGTGCCACATTACAAAATCAGTTGCCTTTGTTTTTATTCAAATATATTATGTTGTTCACGTTAGAGTTTTATATGCATTAGTAACTCATTTTGAGATGCGTCGTATTATTTGTATAAAGTTCTTTAATGAAAACAAAATTGGTCGTCATAATTTTTGTATTACGAAGTTACATTTGGTGTGATGACTTTTGGAAAATCACAAAATAGCTTCTAGATTGAGGTTAGGTACCTTATTAAAAAACTAAGATCAAAAATAGAAAAGTATACTCTACTTATTTAGTTAGAATTTAAACTGTATTCCGTTATAATATATGCTAAAATGCTAGCAAGATTATTTTCAGTTACTCCAATATAGTATCACAAAAATGAGCAAAAACTATACCGGAATATAATCGTAAAAAATATATACCGGACTCTTCACATAAAAAGGTTACAGACAGACAGAGTTACTTTTGTATCTATAATATTAGTATGGATGGACTCTCCTTACATTAACTTTAGCTATTAAAATGTATGAATGTAATCGCTGATGAACCTAAAAATAAGCCATCGACTTTTGACCCAAAATTACCCTTTGTCCACCAGCACGTATCAATTTTACTAAAGACTGTAATAAAACCATTCCGTACCATCAATCATAGCACTTAAGCGATAAATCAGGACTATAAAAGGGTAGTATAAGAAAGGCTTAACTGAATAACTTTTTATATTCTTAAGTCAAGCTCTAAAGCTCAGAAAATAAAGTAGGTGCAAAAATAAGAGATGAGTAATGATATAATAGAAAATTGTTCAACTAATAACAGTTTACTATATACAGAGTGATAGAAGATTGATGATAAATAAATAAATAAATATCTTGGGACATCGTACACAAATCAGCCTAGTCCCACGGTAAGCTCAATTAAGGCTTGTGATGTGGGTACCAGGCGAGGATATATATAATAGATAGATACATGTATTTATGTATCTATATACATAAATACATAGACAGCCATGACCAAGGAACAAATATTTGTGATAAATAAATACACATTTAATGCCCTCGCCGGGATTCGAACCCGGAACCTCCAGCTTCGTAAGCAGGGTCACTACCAACTAGGCTATGGAGGCAGACATGGGATATAGAATGTCCCATACATTAGGTACATATAATAAACGTAACTACATAATGTATGAGAAATACGGTCGTTCGCCTCAGCTCCATCTCATTTCTAAATGTAACAAAGCGTTAAGCTGCGTAATTACGCCCGCTCATTATACTCGGCAATGCAAGTACAAAGAGCAAAGGGACGTTAATAGTACATTGTGTATTAAGGGCGGTAAATAAGAAATTGTGAACGAGTGTGAATAATTCTTGTACCGCCCGTGGCACACACAATGCTTGCTTGTTAATAATGTTGTGCCAAATAGCCAATACTTTTCAGAGTCGTTAAAAATTATGTTGCGTTTTGCTGACATTCAATATACGTAGCGTTGGTGCAATGAGCATATAAATAATTTTATTTTATTTATTTATTTTATTTTATTTATTAACCAACTTACATTTACAGTTAAACCAAACATGCAAGTTATAGGTTATTACTTAAAACTAGAGAATAACATACATTCAGATAAAATAAAAATAAGCCTTAGGTATAATTACAATGTCAGATAAATTTAAATACATAATCAAATAATTAGGTTAAAAGATAGTCGACGGTGTGGAGATCGATTCGAGATAGCGTGCGGCCGCAGCCAAGAACCTGGATTCAGTTTGCGAAAATAAATCCAATGTGGGGTCTGATTCCAAAATACTATTAATATTGCTTAGAGCCACATATAGTGGACTAGTAACTAGTGCAATTGTGCGAGTCACAGGTATCGCAAAGAACGGCATCAAGCGGGGCCGAAGCGTTGTTCTGGCAAAATGCGTCGGCACCTTGAAATGCACAAATTGCAATAGCCACGGATTACTTATTACCCCTCTGACTAATCTGTAAATGTATTTAACGGAGAATATTTGTCTACGCACTTCCAGACTTTGGTATGTCACCATTCCCAGTACAAATGGCGTGGGGTACATGTACGGATAATAACCATATAATTTCATGTGAAATAGGCACAGTGTCAAGGAGGGGGAGTGACATATGAAAACACTATGATCTGTTCACACCGTTGTATTACTCAGTAAGAACCCCCTATTCTAATGAACCGTACTCTTATATACATCATTTGTACGTGTTGTAAGAGGCAATCCTTTATCGTCATGGAGAGGTGTTTAATCTATATGTAATCTCTACTACGTTGTCTACGTGACGAACGTGTAGGATTGTGCTGGCCTATCACACCTCCCCTGAAAAGGTAAGGGATTCCCTCCCCTGAAAAAGAAACATGTATATGTTTTAATAACATACCAAAAAAAAATACACCAAAAAAATCCAAAAAAAAATATAAGCTACTTATACACAGACAAAAAAAAGACAAATGAATTAGTAAAAATTTGTATAAGTAAAATCCTTATGCATAATAGTATAGTACTCGTAGTATAGGTAGGATAGGTACCTATTTAACTTTAATATTTAAGTAATTAAATCAGTTCACGTTTAGTAGATAATTTGTCCTGTCCAAGTCCTTGTGTCTTAGAGGCTAAGGTTTTTTTTTTTTAATAATCCGTCAACCAACATCCTCAATCCTAAATCAATTTCAATACAGTCATAATACACAGCTTTTAACTTCTGCAGAGCATAATCAGATTTCGTAATGCTGCGTCTTCGGCGCGCCTTCATCCTTGAAAATTCTGATATGCGTTCTGCAAAAGTAAAGCGAGTCAAATAAACAACACTTTAAGCGGGCGTTTTCTACGCTTCACTTCAGCTAAGGGATACACACGCGTTCAACAACTCGGTCAGCAGACCACAATACAAAAAAAAAATCGCTCAAGATACAAGGAAAAACAAAAATCCACGCGCACACAATACTTATCTCAGACATTTCTATTTAACACAACTATGTCCAAGAGCCTCCGCAACTGATGTAAATATTTATTTACATCTATAGTCAAAACCTCAAGGATGAAAAAACCTGCCTTGTATCTTGGGTACCCTTGCTATAATAATTCTTGATGCCTCTCGGGCCATCATAGATAACTACATCATAATCAATACACAAACAATTAAGAAAACAATCCAAATCTATATAAAGCATAACATTCCAATGAAAACCTCAACATTTAAGAATTTCCAAGAATTCTTAGTTGATCAGGCTAATTGTTCTATGAAAGACTTATTTGTTTTACAAGATTAGAAAACATCAATTTATTTTTATAATTAAACAAATTGATATTGAAGTTACTTTTTTACAATGCGGATAATCCCACAATGTCGTAACAGATGTGCTTACCATAGAAAAAATCAACTACGAAAGACTCTGGTTGTCACGGGATTCGAACCCGCTGCCTCTGGATTGCCGGTCCAACGTGCTATTTGTTTTAGTTTTCGCCATCATTACCTAAGCTATTCTACCCTATTATGTCCACATTCCTTTCAATACATCATGTCTTAACTTGTCAATTTCTTAAAAGTCGTATACCACGTACATTTCTCCAGTTGCCTTATCCACTACATACTTAGGTACATCAATGTCAAATCCGAGGAAACAAAAAAAAACTTGAGCCATGTGAGGCTTACTAACTGCAACATAAAATTATACATTAAACATGATTAAACCATCGAATCAAATACAATACTCCGTTTTCTGTATTTCAAATATACCACATTATTATACACCACTAATTTCTTCTAACCCTACACAATATTTCACATCCATTATCACATTCATTATTTACGTGATCTTAATACAAGAAAATAAAATAATCAATATAATCATACAATATTTATCTGACGCGGAAAATGCATACTACTAAATATTATTAAATCACGTAACTCACATAATTTAATGATGACAATGAAAACATTGAAATTGAAACAATATCATTGTTTCGTAGTAAAAATAATATTTAAACCAGATAATAAACATGCGGAAAAAAAATGTTTTTAGCTAATACAGATGTTATGATAATTACATTTATAAATTATTTACGAAAGTAAGCCACCAACAATTACGAATTACTTTTATAATAATTTTATTAATACCTGTGTCTGTTTTTTCTTCCATAAACAAAATAAAATAACAAATCTACTATACATACGTCAATCGTTGATTTAAACTTTCACGATTGCTTGTTGTTAAAATATATGTATACCAATTGTTCATAAAGCTAAATCATAATGAAAAACATACAGTTAAATTGAGAACCTCCTTTTTTTAAAGTCGGTCGATAATTAGTTAATTAAAACAAATGTCAGACTAATTGCTTAAAGACAGTATAGGTAAACAAAACATATTTTCGCTTAGTCAAGAGCCTTCGTTCTCTGACCTTGCTGAACATGCATTGCATGTGCGAAAATATATCTACTATTATACCTATAATTTTATGTTTTGAATGGTAAATTAATTATCGGTATAGATATGTTTTAACGTACACGCAAAAAAAGGAAAAAAAAAATTAACAACAGACTCGAAAAAATAAATAACAATTAATCTCTCCCACAACTTTTACAATAATCAACAAACAAAAAAAAAATGATCTCAGATGAATGAGTACACAAGCTCCTAAATAATATCTAAATTAATGATTTAAGGATCTATTCTTACCTGTTACCTAACACATCACAAAATATAATTATACAATACAACAAAATCAACAAAAAAAAATACCTAAGCATATCCATGTTGCTACCGCACTCACGTCGTTGCTGAACTGCTGGGCTGAGCCGGGTGCTCGCTGACGGCACGGTGCTTGCCATATGCAGATATCCTAGTTCAGTTGACGGCGGCCAATGCGACGCCGGAGCCGGAGGAAAGTCAATCGGTGTTGCTTCCGAGGAGACGACAGCCATTTTCCCTAATGGAGACATCCTTCGTCGATCTGAAATCTCCGCCATATTAGTGCTTCTGCAGGAAGCGTCCAGGCGGGCGTTCTCGTTCTCGGCGTAGTTATCGCGGTCATGGGTCGTTTTTTTCGCCAAAAAATTTTTTTTTCTTACTTGTCACTCCGCGCAACACTGTCCAGTCACTCCCCAACCCTGTCCTGTCCTGTCACGGTCGCCATGAAATAGGCACAGTGTCAAGGAGGGGGAGTGACATATGAAAACACTATGATCTGTTCACACCGTTGTATTACTCAGTAAGAACCCCCTATTCTAATGAACCGTACTCTTATATACATCATTTGTACGTGTTGTAAGAGGCAATCCTTTATCGTCATGGAGAGGTGTTTAATCTATATGTAATCTCTACTACGTTGTCTACGTGACGAACGTGTAGGATTGTGCTGGCCTATCACACATGTAAAGAAATCTTACGAATTGCTTCTGCACTTTTTCAATTAACAGGGTATATTTTTTCTCGTGGGGGTTCCAGATCATGCAATTGCTCTCTAGTATGCTACGTACAAAGGAATTAAACAGTAGTGTAATCACATCATAACTGCGAAAAAAATTCGATTGGCGAACGACAAAGCCATACGCTTTTCGAGATTTATTACAGACCGCGATTGCATTTTCTATGAACGTTAATTCAGTATCGAACAGCGTACCAAGGTCACGCATTGTTTTGACATTTTCCATGGTCACACCATTTAATGTGTAGGATCGATTTGCTGCATTGGAAGCCTTTGAGAAAGTCATAGCTGTACATTTACTTGTGTTTAAGTGCAAGCTGTTTGTGATGCCCCATTGATATACATTGTCAATATCTGCTTGGAGTTTTACTGTATCAGATAGATCACTTATTGCTCTGACGAGCTTGACATCATCGGCGAACATTAATATCATTGAATATTTAACAAAATCTGGAAGGTCATTAATGGTTATTAAAAATAATAGAGGGCCAAGGCTACTTCCTTGACCAATTCCTGAGGTAACAGAATAGGTGTCTGATTTGGCTCCATTGTACAGAACGTATTGCTCACGTCCCGAAAAATAACTACCGAAAAATTTTAATAATGTTTCGGAGAAACCAGACATAGCCATCTTTTGTAATAAAATATCGCAGTTAATTCTATCAAACGCCTTCTGAAAATCCAGGTATATGACGTCAACCTGTTTCCTTTCGTCAAGATTATGTGCTACACACGTGACAAGGTTCAGAAGGTTTGATGTTGTGGACCGATTGGGCAAAAAACGGTGTTGCGAGTCCGTGAACCAGCCCCTTAATTGGTCATAAATTTTCTTATATATGACTGTTTCGAATACCTTTCCAAATACTGATAGAACCGCAATTGGCCTATAGTTTTTAAAGTCCGATTTTGATCCGCTTTTGTGGATTGGGAGGACTTTAGAAACTTTCCAAGACGAAGGGTAAGTATGCGTTCCAACAGATAAGTTAAAGATATGTGACAGCGGTTTTATAAAGGCCTCACAGCAGTCTCGTACTATATATTGTGGAATAGAATCTGGGCCCTGCGTATTCTTGTTAGCCAATTTCTTTATAGCTTTTCGTATGTCGTCATCAGTGATGTGGTCTAAAACGACATGTTGATGGGAGTTATCCCAAGATTGCTGAGCCACGTGACTATTTAATGTTGGGGGATCAGGCAAGAATACGTTACTAAAAATTTTTGAAAAATCATTCGCCGTCTGCAAGTTAGATAAGTTACCAAATATACCTTGTTCATTGTTTCTTCTATTACTTTTCACATAGGCCCAGAACGAGGAAACATCATTTTTTATATTAACTTGTATACGATTATTATATATTTGAAAATCATGGTCAACACTTCTCTTTGCTTGACGCCGATAGTACGTAAAGAATGCATAGTTTAACTGATCATTACCTTGTTTATACAATTTATGATATTGATTTTTGAGTTTAATTAAATTAACTGTTTCCCTTGTAAACCATGATGGATATTGAGTATTTGGGCACTGTTTTACTTTATAAGGCACTGTTAGATCTATACATCTTTCTATAGTAGTATAGAAAGCATCGACTGCATCATTTACTTTAGTATGTGAGCAAGTGTCACCCCAGCAAGATCCGGCCAGTTCCGAGTAGAGTAGGGGGAAGTTTGCTTTGCGGAAATTCCTCTGAGGTGATGATGTTATGGTTCTCACGCGTTTAGGTTGGGTGATAACCTCCGTTAGTCCGGTGCTAATCCGAAGTGTTATTTCCAATGGTACATGGTGGACTTCACTAGAAGCAATACCCTGACAAGCTGACACTGACACTGCAACCACAGACTCATTGGCCAACACCAGATCCAACAGTCTGCCTAGATCATTGGGTACAGTGTTTTTTTGGAGTACATTACATTCTGCTAAAAACATGTTAAACTCCAGATTAACTGCGGCACTTGCAGAGTGTAGATTAAAATCACCGAGTATAATCGCTGGCAATTTAGAATTACTCAACAGCCTCCTAATGCAATCAAAAATAGAGTAATAAATTGGCAAAATCATGAATGGACACGAACAGATTTAGAACTTATGCAGTGTATTTGCACCTAGCTATACATCACCATCGTTTCTGACCACTGCTGAACGTAGGCCTCACCTATTTAACAATGCGTATTGATGCATTAAGAGATAAATGCCCATAATCGCCACGCTGGGCAAGCGGATTGGTGATCGCATTAATACGTCCACTGACTATAATCATAGCTCCTAGATTGAGGTAGGTACATTATTAAAAAACTGAGGAAAAATTTAAACGTGCTGGACTTAATGCAGTTTTATCTTTCGTTATTATGCCAAAATACTAGCAGGATTATTTTTAGTTACTCCAATAGAACCACAAAAAATGAGCAAATTAATAAAAAACTATAATTACCGGACTCTTAAATCGGGATTTCTTTCTATGTATCCCGCTCATTGGCGATCGCAGTAATGTGTCCACTATGATGACGCTGCTGCCCATCATCAATCTTGTAGGATGGTCAGTGACACTTTAATCCCTGCCCATCCGCGATCGCCAATCCGCTTGCCCAGCGTGGCGATTATGGGCATTTACTCAAACTCAAAACATTTACTCATGACACTACACATTACACTTAGAATGAAAACAAACAAATACAAACATAGTGCCACGAAATGGACCCTACTCAGCATGATGCTGGCTATTCAGCCAGCGCTGGTCTTCCGTAGGGACCATTTGGCGACGGGACGGAAGGAAACACAACACGACGTACAAACTCACAAAACAAAGATATAAAAAAAACAAAAAGGATATAAAAAGTACAAAAAAAAACATATAAAACTTAAAACAAATCTTAAACATGAATAGTTGTGTCTGTTATAGTAATGTCCTAATTCCTCCGTGTAATGTCTGTCCTACTGTGTAATGTCCTAATGCGTCTATACGCATTGTTAATAGGAGAGGCCTACGTCCAGCAGTGGACTAACATAGGCTGATGATGATGATGATCCCGCTCATACCTACTCACGTACTGTAGCCTGACCATGACTTTGAGCTTTGCAAGTATCGGTAACGTTAAGTTTTACTGAATACATAATAGCAAGCCATCACGCTCGCTCCAATATGTCAGTGCGAGCGATGTACAGACAGCTACAGATAAATTTGTATGCAAGGGGGTCTACTTGTCTCTGCAGCTGACCGTACCTAGAAAGTATTACGTAGTACAGTCATCAAAAAAGTGGTAAACTCACAGTTGTCACATATACCATAGATAAAGCAAACGTATCTACTTAGCGTGTCAAATGAACTCAGTGAAATCCACTGAGTTTCCGTCTTTAATCGCAGCTTGCAGCTTTCTGGCGTCAAATTTTGTAAGTTTAAGTGAACAAAAACATTAATAATGCCTCCTTAAGTAATATTAATTGCTACAACACAAAAAAATATGAATACTCAAGGGCCTGAGACATATTTAAAATCATAGGCAAGTAACAACTTCAGTACAAAATCTGACACGCTCGGCCGCCATACAAATGAATGAACTTGTTTCTTCTATCCAAATCTAATTCTGTGGGTAAACCACTTTTTTTGTTGACTGTACCTATCGAGTAAAACCTAACGTGTCTTTCACTTTCCAACTTATGGTTGGTACGGCTACTGGTGCGAGTGAGATGGATAGAAAGTAAGTCTGCGTCAAACTCACTGACCTCACTGTGGCACCTCATGATAAGCAACTACGAGTAAGTACAGTACAGTACAGACACACTTTACATATCGGGTGAAAGTTCATTCTCGTTACCGATACCTACCGACTCATGGTACGTCTACAAAGTGAGCTTCCGACTTAGATTACACTAAATCGATAGCAGTATTTTCCACGTGACGAGCACTGATCGGAGCTGGGACTTATTGCTACACGTGTTGGAAGTTATATTAGTTACGTGCAGCGAGCAAAACTGTTCGTAACACACCTTTGCATATTATAGTAGATTGTGTCACAAGGGAATAATTATATGTTAACGGATAGGGCGTTCATTGAAGCGAGAATAAAGCGATGGATTCCATTATAATCCCGAACGTAATGAGCGATGCTAAAGTGGAATCCTGAGCGTAATGAGGGATTCCAGCGTTAATGCGGAAGACGAAAATAATACCGATACCATGTGATACGTCTTTCTCTTCACAGCACCTATTAGAATAAAAATAAAAGATAATAATATATTATTAATTTAATTACGAGTCTGATGAAATCGTATTACATTATTAACGTACTTTGACCACATTTCATTGTTATTTTTTAGACTAGCAATAGAATGTCCTAGAACAGAAAAGTGCCACTGCAAGTGATATTCGGCAAGATACCGTTTGGTGATAAAGTAGAGGATCGGTAGACCACAATTTTGGCTGACTGTACCTACGTAACGTACCGTACGTATACATGAATCCATTTAAGTCATGTGGACACATTACAGATTTATACGCACAGAATTCTAGAACATAGACCACTACATGTTCGGCTCCGTTCAGGGGTTGATTTAGACCCTCGAGTCCTTACCATGAGGTGGCTGCGTGAGTTTAATGCACGCGTAACTTACTTTTTATCCCTCTTGCTCGCATTAATGCGAGTATAAGCAGGGTCGCGTTTTATAAAGTTACGATTTACAATTTTGCTGTTCGCCTCTCTTTCTAGCCAATACGTGCGTGCGTTAGAGAGAAATTGTAAAATGTAACTTTTTAGTACAGATGGTGCCTTTTTTAGGCTCTAGTGCGAGAAGTGGCTCATTTTACGTCAGGTCCAAAACTTCGGAGGGCCATCTGTACTAAAAAACGTCGTATGAGACACGTGCAAAAAGGAAATTCGTAACTCGTGGCAATTTAAAACACTCCCTTCGGTCGTGTTTTGAAACATCGCCACTCGTTTCGAATTTCATGTTTTTTGCACTTGTATCGTAATGTACTATTTCATCCCTCTTGCTCGCACTTATGCGAGTACAAGCGGGATGCACAGGAAATAAATTACGCCGTTATTACAGTCTTTCTATCCGGTAGCCTTTGCAAGTATTAAGTAAATTTCATCACACTTGCTGTCTAAGCGCGCCATTGCTTGTATGCATAGCGGGAGTAATAGAAAAGTGAAATTCCCTAGGGAGTATTAGAAATGTCAGTACGTCATTTAATCATTTTTTGTCTTAAAACTCTTTTTTTGTCAACAAGTGTGATGAAAAACATTGTAATGCATCACGGTCGGTAAGCTGAATACTAAGTCGAGTCATTAAAACTTCTAATCTAACACTCTCGTTAGTAATTCCGTACTTAACTTCCTTGATGCACAATGTACTATTAAACGTTAGATTTTACTCGACATGTAATGCATTCTATCGCGCTCAGATCATACACATCATCAGCCTATGATAGTCCACTGCTGGACGTAGGCCTCTCCTATTAACTTCGCGTATAGACGCATTAGGAGGTAAATGCCCATAATCGCCACGCTGGGCAAGCGGATTGGCGATCGCAGTAATGTGTCCACTATGATGACGCTGCTGCCCATCATCATCTTTTATCAAATAATGGTCAGTGACACTTCAATCCCTTAGTCGACTCTTACGACACCCGCAGGAGGAGTTGGGGTGGTGACAAATGTATTCTTACTGCCGTCACCACACGGCTCGCAGTAACATAATGGAGTGAGCGCGATAGAATGCATTACGTATCGAGTAAAACCTAACGTATCCTTTACTTTCCAACTCATGGTCCGGCTACAGCCCATGGTAACACGGTTTCCGCTATAACCGTATCTGCTTTCCGGCCAGTGAGTGAAATATAGGCAGTGATTTAGGCAGTACAACTGTCTCTTTCACTGCGACTGCTCCTCAATTGGATAGACAGAGATACAGTTGCTCGACATTTTCGATTAACATGTCAGTGGTCATAAACATTTTCGGATCCGACATTGGACAGAATAGTACATTGTGCATCAAGGGAGGTAAGTACGGAATTACTAACGAGAGTGTTAGAAGCCCGACGCCGTTAGGCAGAGGGATCGAGTTAGTATTCCGCTTACCGACTATGATGCATACAACGTTTTTCATCATACTTGCCGACAAAAAAATTAGTTTTAAGACATAATTTTATTAAATGACGTACTAAAATTTCTATTACTCCCTAGGGAATTTCACTTTTCTATTACTCCCGCTACGCGTGCAAGCAATGGCTCGCTTAGACAGCAAGTGTGATGAAAAATCCTATATCTAAAACTCGTGGTCGTATTTATTGCACTTTCCGCGCATCTATACTGTTCGGCAGTAGAAAATAAAAAAAGTAAACAAACTTAAAAACTTGCATTATTTCATATCATACTTTTAGAACACAATCTTGTTCTTGGTGGTAATAATTAAGACCACATATATTTTTAGTTAAGATGATTGATTTGATACCTATTTGTTAGTATTAACGTAAATATAAATCTACGAACATGTTTCACGATACGTGTCAAAGAATGAGCCCAAGCATGTCCAGATAATAGGAGAGGCCTACGTCCAGCAGTGGACTATCATTACGCTGATGATGTATGTGTGTAGTATGTAGTAATATGTATGCAAGGGGGTCTACTTTTCTCTGCAGCTGACTGTACCTCCAGGAGGCTTAGCGCAGGATTAGTGCGACAATATGTCGCCGCGACATAGACTATTCATCCCTATTTTATTCATAATTATAGTTAATAAAAGATGGAAAATCTATCTCGCGGCGACAAACTGATATAGTACACCAAACGAAGGAATCTCAGAGGAAAAAACTCGTGTATAAGCGAATTTTGGCATAGTTGTAGGGAATGGTGTTTTAAACCACATACTAAAAGTACTGGTGGTTAGGGGTGGAGCTAAGGGGGGGAGGGGGGTGTAAAGGTCCTTATTTTTAATTTTTCGTAAATAACTCGTAAACCGTGGCTTATAGCAAAAAATGTTCTAATACATAAGTAATCTACATAAAATTCTCTACAAAAAAGATGTATGCATGTTTCCTCTGGGATCACTGTGTCATGAGATAAGAAAGCAAGAAGATGGACAATAAAGAAAGAAACACTTTTGTTTAAGTAGGTATAGCACATACAGAATGCTCGCGAGCATTCCAAAAGATTTTAATGTTCAATTCCTGACCATATTTAGAGTCTTTAATGTATATAAAATTTCCTGGATTCGGCTTGGTTTCAGAGATAATCAACCTTTTTTCGAAATAAGTTTTTCGACGTAACTCGTCATAAAACTTCTTTTTGATTGCAATGCTACCACAATGTGTTTTAATATTACCACACCTTTTGCCTGGCAATAAAAAAATGGGAATAGACTTGACGAAATAACCTGTCCCAATAAAAATATTCAAATAAATCATTTTAACAGATTGTTGTTATGATAAAAAGTACTGGAAATGTTAAAAAGTATTCAAAAAGTGTAAAAAAAAAGAGAAAAAAAAATTTTTTTTTGGTGGTATTTGACATTAGGTGTCATAATCATTTTTGTTTATTTTGATATCTAGAATGCATACTTAAAATCTTTTGGAATGCTCGCGCCCGGGCACGCCCTGTATACTTATTTGTAAAAATAAAATTCCTAATTATCTTCTAAATCTAAAATATTCTTATAATCATCGTCAAAAGATTTTAACTATGCATTCTAGACATCAAAACAAACAAAAATATATTATGAGACCTAATGTGAAATACCACCATAAAAAAATTTTTTTTTCTCTTTTTTTTACACTTTTTGAATACTTTTTTACATTTCCAGTACTTTTTATCATAACAACAATCTGTTAAAATTATTTATTTAAAAATTTTTTTTGGGACAGGTTATTTCGTCAAGTCTATTCTCATTTTTTGATTGCCAGGCAAAAGGTGTGGTAATATTAAAACACATTGTGGTAGCATTGCAATCAAAAATAAGTTGTATGACGAGTTACGTCGAAAAACTTATTTCGAAAAAAAGGTTGATTATCTCTGAAACCAAGCCGAATCCAGGAAATTTTACATAACATTAAAGACTCTAAATATGGTCAGGAATTGAACATTAAAATCTTTTGGAATGCTCGCGAGCATCCTGTATGTGTTATACCTACTTAAACAAACGTGTTTATTTCTTTATTGTCCATCTTCTTGCTTTCTTATCTCATGACACAGTGATCCTAGAGGAAACATGCGTACATCTTTTTTGTAGAGAATTTTATGTAGATTACTTCTGTACTAGAACATTTTTTGCTATAAGCCACGGTTTACGAGTTATTTACGAAAAATTAAAAATAAGGACATTTACACCCCCCTCCCCCCCTTAGCTCCACCCCTAACCACCAGTACTTTTAGTATGTGGTTTAAAACACCATTTCCTACAACTATGCCAAAATTCGCTTATACACGAGTTATTTCCCCCGAGAGGCAGCTTTTGGTCTTCGTTAGGTGGGCTAATATACCAATCATGTGCTAAGCATACATATCTGGAAGAATCAGATTATCGAGATTTTTTTTGGAAAACGCCCAAATATTTTATGAAAGCGTTATATCGTGGAAGAAAATCGGATAAAACGATTTTATTTCAAAGGTAACATGAGTACGACGCAAGTGCCTTGTGGATGCATTTAGAAAATCGGTACAAGCTTCTTGTAGCTTTCCGTCGTGAGAAATATTGGATTTTTCGCTTTATTGAAGGCGGAAACCTAACTGCTTTAAGTATTACAGAAGGTAGTTTGATATTTGCTGTTATTCAGGTAAAAATGTTTGTAGGTATTGACATACGTATATTTCATCAGGGACTGTAAGATGAAACAAATTAACGGGATTCGAAGTTGGATCTGCACCTTGTTCTAACAACTAGCATGTTCCAACTTCGAATCCCGGTAATTTGTTTTCTGCAGACCTACATACACCAGCTGTGAAGGCAGTAAGAATACATTAGTCACCCCAACTCCTCCTGCGGGAGTCGTAAGAGTCGACTAAGGGGTTGAAGTGTCACTGATCATTGTTTGCTAAAAGATTGATGATGGGCAGCAGCGTCATCATAGTGGACACATTACTGCGATCACCAGTCCGCGTGCCCAGCGTGGCGATTATGGGCATTTACCTCGTAATGCTTATACGAATAGTTAATAGGAGAGGCCTATTACGTCCAGCAGTGGACTGTCATAGGCTGATGATGAGACCTACATAATGTATATTTACTTTAAATATAAAAAATAGGTATAGATTGGTATCATTAACGGATTAAACAATGACCTCCTACGATTTCGGAAATATAACTATTTGTTTATCTATGCTTTTTTATAAACATGGCTTCGACTGTTTTCAATACTTTTTAGAAAACTCTTAGCTGATGGACAGGTGGCATCAAAAGTAGCTATTATCAAACCGCGATTAGAATGGGATTCGAAAGTACAGGGTGCTTAGACAAGTTGCCAATCGCTAGCGCTTAATCGTCAATCGTAAACGAAAGGCAGCTAACTGCCTTTGTCGCACTAACATGAAAGAGTGACACAGAAGGAAAACTGCGATACGCTACTAAGCGCTTGCGCTTGGCAACTTGGCTAAGCATGCTGTTGACAGTGTTGACACAACAGTGTATAAGTCAATCCAGGATATATTCATAGTTTTATTCATATATTCATAGTTTAAGTGCTTGGACTTACAGACAATAGATTAATTAATCACTCACTACATCTATAAACAACTCTTTTCTTGGTAATGTTGTTTCATTTGTTGTGTCAACAGTACTTTTGAATCCCTTTCTGATTTGACAATACACGTATAAAAGCCTGTATTTTTTTAAAGGAATACGATCTTTAACCAATTTATTTACTAAAATACTTTTGACTTTGTGCTACACATAGATGTCATATATACCATAGATCAAGCAAACGTATCTACTTAGCGTGTCAAATTAACTCAGTGAAATCCACTGAGTTGTCCGTCTTTAATCGCAGCTTGCAGCTTTCGGGCGTCAAATTTTGTAAGTTGAAGTGAACAAAGACATTAATAATGCCCCCTTAAGTAACCCAGTAGGCTAAGCACATGATTGGTGCGACAGTATGTCGCCGCGAGATAGATCTCCCGTCCTTTACTAGCTATATTAACAAAAGAGGGACGGATAGCCTATCTCGCGGCGAGATACTGTCGCGACAATCATGTGCTAAGCATATAGGTCTCCGCTAGGCGGCGCTACAAGTAAACACAGGATTTAGATATCGGAAATAATTTAAATTGTATAAATAGTTTAAATGTATTACAAAGCACGAAGTGAAGGACCTTATAAGTTGAATATAGAGTGAAAGTGTTATCAAGAACAATAAAGTGTTAAAAGAGTGACAATATCTTAAAATAGTTCGAGGCCGTTACACCTAACTTCGATTGGCTAATATTTTTCCAACTATGGACTGGACAGTATCAGGGAGTAATTGAAACATATAAAGGACTGTAATAAGAAAAAAACTATCCTGAAATAACAATAAACTTCAAAATTTAATATAAATATACGAAATTAAGTTATATTTATATAAACGCCATCTATACGAAAGACTGGAAACTACATAACCACTATCAATGTCTATGCGTCAGAGCGAAACTGCAATATAGATTGAGCGAGAGAATCATATTTTTGAATGCTTCACTTAATCACTTATTAGCTAAGCCCCGCCTACACTACAAAAAAACGTTGCCGTATATTTAGGCCTACAACTACAATCGGCCCGTGAGATTCAAATTACTTATTTAAACGATACCGGAGGTTAATTAAGCCCAAAATTGAACAAAAATGAATTGCAAACACTGTGGCTTGCAAATTGCCGATAGATATGAACTGTTAAAATGTTGTGCATGCAGTTTCCTATACCATTATAGATGTCTAAATATAACATCGGCAACTTACAGAGAATTGAATCAAGACCAAATGAGAACATGGCATTGCCCTTCATGCCTGAATGTTACTACACGGCGAAGAATAACAGACGAAACGCCCATCCGAAGGCGACGTGACTGTACATTTTTAAATATTTCTGACATGTCAACGGATGAATCCCCGTCTGAGCTCGTTGGCAGCGTAGGCGGCGATGCCCAGGCGCCCTTCGAGGCCGGCAGCCAGCCAGTCCAGCCACAAGCGCAACCGGCGGAGACCAATGCCAATACGAATTTAATTGAAGAAATAGGTATAACGATGGAGTCAAAATTACAAAATAATAATAAATATATACTAAGCGAGATAAGAACTTTAATTCAGTCTGAGATAAACAATGCCTTGCATAATTTTAAGCGAGAAATTGTTGACAAAAACCATACTGCTGTAACGCTGCAACAACAAACCTTAATAAAACAACTACAGGACACCAACAAAAAAATTCAAACGCTAGAAGATGAAAATAAAAAAATTAAATCCCAATTACAAGACATTTTGACAAATCAATCTGGCCTGCCGAATATGACTACCACACAAACCGATACCCAAAAAAAGTTTGTACTATATGGTTTGGACGAGTTCTATGGAGAAACGGAAATGTCATTGTATCCTCGCATAAATAATATGTTCAGTGATATACTTAACGTCGACATAAATGGATTCATCGAGTCAATCAAACGAGTAGGGAGAAAGGGAAATCGTCGTCCCCTAATTATTGAGCTCATCAGTAATAGAATGAAAAGATACATCTTGGACAGCGCCCATTGTTTCCAAAACACCGGATATGCTGTATCGGAGATTCTGGATGGAGCCGCGTTAGAAAAACGAAAACACCTCATGGAAATGCTAACTAGTGCACGGAAGGATGGAAAGTATGCAATAATTAGGAATAATAAATTATACATAAATGGTTTAGAATACAAAAACGTAGGCAAACCAAGAATATCCACGCTAGAAAAGTCAAACAGTCCATCAGTCTCTGTCAGTTCTCCTCCTACGTCCGCAAGTCAAGAGGAAAATGTATCACCCCCTACTCCTGTGACTCTTGCTTCAAGCCCTAGCCCGAGCCCGAGCAACCTAAACATGCCCACAAAAAACCCCGACCAGACATTTCGCTAACAAGGACATCATTATTTTTCAAAATATGCAAAGTCTGTATAACAAACGAGACATTTTAGAGGCATTTCTAGAAGATCTGCGCGAGCCGCTGTTGGCCTTCTGTGTTTCGGAGACCTGGCTCACCCAAGCAAAAGCTAGATTCATTTACTTCGACCACTATCATATAGCTGCATCATTCCACCGAGAGACTCACAATGGAGGAGGTGTTTGCATATTACTACGCAATAATGTAAATTACGCTGAGCGAAAAGAAATAATGTCCATGTCCGTAGAATATGTAATAGAATTTTGCGCAATAGAACTTCTTGATATAAATCTTATATTAATTGTATTATATTGGAACAATAGAGAGAATGACATTTTTTATGCCCAATTAAAATCAATGTTAGAATACTTACAATTAAAATATTATAACAAAAAAATTATTATCGGCGGTGATTTTAATATTAACATTTTAGAAAAATCGAGACAAACCACTCACCTTTTAGACTTAATGATACAATATAATTTTAAACAATATATTACTGGACCCACACGAATAAATAGAAGTTCTTCAAGTTGCCTAGATTTAATTTTTACAAACTTTACAGAAAACTTCGAGACTTCAATAACAGAGTTAGGTTTTTCTGATCATAGCTGCACTACTATTACGCTTAAAAACCGAAACACAAATAACATCTGCAAAAACTTTTGGTACCAAACAAAGCGAATATATAACGAAAACAATATAGAATCATTTAGGTCAGAATTGTCAATGGTAGATTGGAATAACTACATTTCTCCAAACAAATCCCTAAATGAAAATTACAATGCTCTAAATGAAAAACTAGGAGAAATTTTAAATAAATCTATACCTAAACAACGCATTAAATTAAAACCTCCGAAAACAAATCTATGGCTAACGCGAGGAATAAGGACGTCTTGTTTGCATAAACGATTTTTGCGGATCCATGTTATTTCGTCCAGAGACCAAATATTAGCAAAGCATTACAAAACCTATGAAAAAATGTTAAAAAATATTATCCAAAAATCCAAAAAATTACAATTCATTAAAAAGATGCAAAAATCTTCTAACAAAATTAAATGTATGTGGCAAATAATAAACCGAAACCTCAATAAAAAAGTAAAACAGAGTAAGGAAAATATACAACTACTTATCAACAATAAATTGACGTCTGATCCCGAACTGGTCTCTAACGAATTTAATAACTTGTTTGCAATTGCCGGGCGATCGCCGTCAGCGGCGGACGTCCGAGAGATACCGCGCGGCCGGCCCGTATTGCAACCTTCGATAAATACAATGTTTCTACGGCCTGCGGAACAACGCGAAGTTTATGGCCTAATACGAGGCTTAAAAGCTAAATCGAGCTGCGGTATCGACGAGCTACCACCGATATTAATAAGGGCTTGTGCATTAGAATTAACGTTGCCGCTAACGTATATCATAAACCAATCATTCTCCGAGGGTGTGTTCCCTGATTCGTTAAAGCAAGCGGTTATAAAACCCATTCACAAAAAGAATAAAAAAACTGACCCAAGTAACTACCGCCCGATCGCTCTGTTACCCGCGATATCTAAAGTTTTTGAAAAAGCTATGTGCAACCGGGTGTACTCTTTTTGCGAAAAATATAACATTTTTACAGATTCACAAAACGGTTTCCGAAAAAAACGGTCAACAACGTTAGCAGTCTATAAGTATATAAATGACATTTTAGATATCTTAAATAAAAAACAGTACGCCATAGGAATTTTGTTTGATATGACAAAAGCGTATGAAAAGGTAAAATATGATATACTACTCGATAAATTATATGGTATTGGGGTGCGTGGAATAAGTTACAAATGGTTTCAATCTTATTTAAATAACCGGAAGCAATGCGTAGACATTTTGTATGCAAGTGAAAGCTCAAGAGAGATGACGATTATCAGATCAGATGTTCAACCTGTAGTAGACTCAATACCCCAGGGAAGTGTCATCGGATGCTTACTATTTATAATTTATATTAATGACCTCCCTAAATCCATAAACGAAAAATGTGTCATGTTCGCGGATGATTTCTCCCTTCTACTTTCGAGTGAAAGTGTTGCGAAACTTGATGAAAACATTTACGTAATTATCTCAAAAATTATAGACTGGTTAAACGATCATAATCTAGAAATTAATTTCACTAAGACTAAATTAATGCAATTCAGGCCTCATCAGAAAACAGAACTTGATATAAACATTACTTATGATGAAATCAAATTAGAATGTGTTTCATCTTTTCCACTCCTTGGCATAAATATTGATACTCACATAAACTGGAAAGACCATGTACAAAAAATAAAAACAAAACTTAGCCAATTCATTTTTGCTTTCAGACAATTGAAAAAAACAACCAATTTACAAACCGCATTATCGGCGTATTACGCTTTTGCACACGCGTGGCTTAGCTACGGTGTGATCCTATGGGGGAATAGCACCGATGCATCGGAGCTATTTATCCTGCAGAAGGAATGCGTCAGGATACTGTCAAACATCAGACGTCCAGCGGGCTGCCAAATGCATTTTAGAAACCTTAGTATCCTTACATTGCCTTGCATATATATCCTAGAATCGTGTAAATTTATTAAAGATCATCCTGAACTGTACACTAGAACCGGAGATGTGCCCCGTCGCTTTGAATCCCGTCGTAATAATAATCTTATACAAGTAACATCAAAGTTAGCATTACATAAAAACGGACCTTATCCCTCGTCGATAAAGATCTATAATAATCTGCCAGACCACATAAAAAACGAACAAAATCTAACTAAATTTCTAACAGTCTTGAAACAGTATCTCGCAGAAAAAGCCTATTACACAGTTGACGAATACCTAAAGAATAAGAACTAAAATTACACAAATTATATTATAAAAAATACATCTCTCTATCTTTCCTTTCTGGCCTGTAAATGTAATGTTTTATTTTTTTCTTTTATTTATTTTATATTTAATAGACGATAATTGGACAAATAATAATTATAATATTGCAATGTAATTAAGTGGTTATAAAGTGTTATTATGTTATATATTTTGAAAATGCATGGTAACTATTATACTTATAATTTGTAAGTGAATTGCAGTGCCCTTTACAGGGTTGTGTTGAAACATTATTTAGTAATAAGACCTGATGTACACACAAGCAATTAATTAAATGAAATGAAATGAAATAATATTAATTGCAACAACATAAAAAAATATGAATACTCAAGGGCCTGAGACATATTTAAAATCATAGGCAAGTAACAACTTCAGTACAAAATCTGACACGCTCGGCCGCCATACAAATGAATGAATTTGTTTCTTCTATCCAAATCTAATTCTGTGGTGCTACATATGTACATAAAGAACCACGTTTCCTTCAGTCCTGTCCTGCAAATACATAGGCGGTTTGTAAATACCACTCAAGTCGGAGAGCATTGTTCGAATCCCAATTAGAAGCCAGTACAATAGCTAGACGAAACAGGAATCGAGTTAACGAATGAATCTAGAGACGACCAGTGCAACTTTGAGTTCTATCATCATCACTAGTATAAAATAAAGTCACTTTTTCTGTCCCTATGTCCCTTTGTACGCTTAAATCTTTAAAACTACGCAACGGATTTTGATGAGGTTTTTTTAATAGGTAGAGTAATTCAAGAGGAAGGTTTTTATGTAGGCATAGTACCCGTGCGAAGCCGGGGCGGGTCGCTAGTTTGCCAATAATTATGATTGCAAGCGACAATTTCACTTACTTTCTGTTTATCTCGGTTGCACTAATACCTATACGAAATGCGAGACGCAAAGAAACGCAGGTGAGCCTGAAAATATTATACAGGTTGGAACGGAACTACGCTCCTTCCCGCTACCGACCGAGTCTTCCAACCATTACGATGAGCTTTCAGTATAGTACCAACATCGAAATATCATTAAAAAAATGTAACCACTTAAACGAAGTGAGTGATTAGTTAGAGTTCAATAGTCTGGAAAAGTAAATTTTCCATGTTAGTTTTCGATGTTGGTTCCATACCGAAAGTTCATCGTAATGGTTGGTAGACTTGATCAGTAACGGGAAGGATCGTCGTTCCGTTATATGTACTAAATATACATAGTAAATATCCCGTTTAGGTCATACTAAGCCGCCGTGAGTTTACGCGGATTTGCTTGCCATCCAAAGTATACAGGGTGCAATCGACGCGCCACCGCATGCCCCACCGGACGCAGCAGAATTTAGTGGACAAAATCTGCAAATTTCGGGGAATTTCTCTGTCACTCTAATGTTGCCTTCGTTTGAGTAACAGTGACAGATGCTCAAAATGTACGATATTTAAAGTTGTCAGCAGGCCCTACAGAGATACTAGTTTCTATATTCTGTCTACGCTCGCCGAAGCCAGAATAGAACAGGGATCGTTTGTGACAGTCCTATGTATAATTGGACTCCTAGTTAGTAAAGTTGCAGCTCAACTAACAGGTACCTAGTTTAATTGATGCAAGTTAGATTGAGTTAATGTGTAACTTATATTGGTATAACTTGATTGCTGTAATTTTTTTTCTACTACCTAATTGTGTACCTAATAGTTATTGGATGTATAGATATACAGTGAAACCCCGTTAATACGATTTCGTAGGGACCAGACAAATAACGCGTCTTAAGCGGGAAAGCGTATTATGCAGGAAGAAGACATTGCATTTATTTTTTGTCAAATTTTTATTTTTTCTGTGAAATGTTACATATGAGATATTTTTCTTATACATATTATATATTTAACTGATTTGGACGCACAGATAAAAAAAACAAATTGTACTAAGGTTGCACATGCAGGTGTATACAATGCGATGGGATCATGAACTTTACAGGTCGCTTGGTCAATGCAACAACAAAGGAGGAGCAATCGGTAGAATTATTTTTTCCAGCCTAATTTTCAATTGGTATAGTAAAATCATAACATTCCTGCTTACATCTATAAGTAAATAATGCCATAAATCAATGTAACTTGGGTTACAGACAGCGTATTAAACGGGATGATGATCGTATTAACCGTACAAAAATGTAGGAAAACAGCATGCAAAATGCAGGGACCGGCATAAAATGGCGTATTACGCGGGAAATCGTATTAAACGTGATCGTATTAAGCGGGTTCTACTGTATATCCAATAACTAGGTAATAAAAAAATCTGAAGACAAGTAAATGCAAAACACGAATCTAGGTAATTACACAGTAAATGCAAAACACGAATCTAGTTAATATTCTACCCGGTAACTTTAACATTTTATGTTTTTTTACGTTTAAATGCCAAGAAGTTCTGTCACTTGTTAGAAGTAGTCCCAGTTTGTTTTATTATTTCTTTATACAATAAAATACAATACTCTTTATTGGAAGGCCCTGGAAGGCCCAGGAGTAAAACTACATTAAATCTTTAAATTTCATGTAGTTTGACTCTTGATCATTCATTTTTAAAAAGAAAACTCCAAGGAATCTTCCGTTTAAGTAAAATAGGCAAACTGAAAATATTGAAGGTAATTTTTCTCCAGGGCCCTATTTATTTTTCCATACTGTATAACGGATACATAATAAAAGGCTTACGGCGATACAAATTCAGCGCTGTCGAGATAATAAATGAATGAAACTGTTTACATAATATTTTATTACGCCGATGCTCGATATTTTCATAAAATAAATGTTTCGATCATACATATTTAACATTTATCCGGTTTACGTGACAGGGAATTCTATTATAAATGCTTTACACATTCTATGCGAATATTATTTCGATCGCTCAATTGCTACATTCACGTTTTACAATTATTTGCCAACAAAAAAAAACGAGTAGGTATATTTTTTCATTTCATATTAATAGCAACACTTTTAAGAATACATTTGTCACCGGCAGCTCTTTCCGTGGGTATCGTAAGAGTCGTAAGAGATTTATTTATTGAAGATTGATGATGGGCAGCAGCGTCATCATAGTGGAGTGGACTGCGATCGCCAATCCGCTTGCCCAGCGTGGCGATTATGGGCATTTACCTCCTAATGTGTGCATACGCTTAAGTAATAGGAGAGGCATTTGTCCAGCTGTGGTCTGATGATGTATGATGATGATTAATAGCACAATTAAATTCCACCTATTTGCCTTTTCTACAAATAGGTACTTGTCAAGTAAAATAATATACAGTATGGAAATAGTTAGTGGGTCAGTTAGGTCACTACCTGAGCCGGTAGGGAGCCGGGGCCGCCGGAGGGCATCATAGTGGAGTGCGGGGCGATCCTATGGTGTCCTCACAATGGCTACGAGGGTGAACGCCGGAGTGGAGTTCTAGTGGGTAGGGCTGCTCTCCCCCTCTCGCAGGAGAGGGACCCGAGAGCGGCGAGTCCCACATACCCCCCCATTGCACGGTCTACCCGCGACCAGGGGGGGATGCGTAAATGCATTCTCCACTCCGTAAACAAAAAAAAAAAAAAGGTCACTACCTGATACCAGATTCAAGATGAGTGAAATGTACAGAACCAAAAAGAAATCCACTTAGAATTCGTAAATCGAAGAAAATAAAGAAGCGTGAAGAAGCAGCAAGGCGGTGGCAACTGACAGGTTACTGCTGGTCTAATGTTCGTTGCCGCGATTTGGGCTCCACTTTTCACTTGCGATCAGGTGGAGTGGAGCCACTTTGTTGTGTCAATATATAAAAAATGCCAATCATTTCCATTCCTTATTCAGGTAATGTAGGTATCATTCATTTCCCAGGGATGAACTGTACATTTAGCTAACAGAAAAGCCAACACACACGATTTCATCAGCCTCAATCATCAACACCATCCATGCTGAGTGCTTAGACAAGTTGCCAATCGCTAACGCTTAATCGTCAATCGTTAACGAAAGGCAACTAACTGTCTTTGTCGCACTAATATGAAAGAGTGACAGAGAGGGAAAACTACGATACGCTACTAAGCGTTACACCGCGGCCACGACATCGGTCTAAGGCTAGCGGCTTAGCGGAAAACGTATGTTGCTCCCTATCGTAGGTACCCCTATCGGCATCCCGCTCCAAATCATGGATTCGCTCGTCGCTGGTCGCCTTAGACCAATGTCGTGGCCGGGCCGTAAGGCGACCGGCTTAGCGGAAAACGTATGGTGCTCCCTCTCGTACCCATATCGGCATCCCGCTCCAACTCATGGATTCGCTCGTCGCTGGTCGCCTTAGACCAATGTCGTGGCCGGGCCGTAAGGCGACCGGCTTAGCGGAAAACGTATGGTGCTCCCTCTCGTACCCATATCGGCATCCCGCTCCAACTCATGGATTCGCTCGTCGCTGGTCGCCTTAGACCAATGTCGTGGCCGGGCCGTAAGGCGACCGGCTTAGCGGAAAACGTATGGTGCTCCCTCTCGTACCCATATCGGCATCCCGCTCCAACTCATGGATTCGCTCGTCGCTGGTCGCCTTAGACCAATGTCGTGGCCGGGCCGTTAGCGATTGGCAACTTGGCTAAGCATCCTGGCCACGCCACGATGCTTTAATTACATTAAATTCGTAATTTCATGTCCGTTTCCCGAATCAAAAACCAATACATTATGTTTAATTTAAATGTAAATTGAGAGTTTATATGCACAGCATTTATTTTGTTATTTGATTATGCCTTTGTGGTGAAATTATATGTATAACCATAGTGTTTTACCAATTTGACTATAATTAAATTGAATATTTTTTTCATGTATATGAACGCGAGCAATTTTTCAACAAAAGGCTTTAAAATTAATAATAAATAAACCAAAAGGTTCTAAAAATAAATAAAAGTAGATTATTTTACAGATATAATGCATTAATTTCCTCATCGGAAGACCAGCGCTGGCACTCTCTAGCGACATGCTGAGATGAGGCCATTTCGTAGCTTAAACACCTTTTTATTGGTATTATTTTTTCTCGTTTCTGTATATTAAGATTTTTGTGTATGTTAGGAATAAACTAGCAATGTACAAGATGCAGAACATTCTCAAAATTGCGGGAATACACTCGGAATTTTACAAGAAGTTTCATGAGAATTTAAGAAGTTCTCATTGAGAATGTTTCCATGAGGATTTATAAAAAAGTGTTATGTAGAATGTTGTATTTCACAATTGAGTAAACAAAGCATAAAATATACCTTAAAAGGTATGTATATATATACAACGGTTTTGGCATGAATAGATTGCTTGTAAAATTTCAGTTTCCGAGAACATTCTCTTTAGAAGTTTCGCAACTTAATGAAACTTCTCCTCGATACATTGCTAGCATAATAAAAAATCCTATTTATACAATTTAAATCTCATTTATGAATGTCACAAGAATCCACACAGCAATAATATCTTATACCTACATATTTAGAAGACTTTTCGCCACTACTCGTAAACTAAGTGCATGTCTATTTCACATCACACCATCACTCTATATCAGTCCACTGCTGGACGTAGGCATCTCATATATTAACTATGCGTAAGAACACATTAGGAGATAAATGCCCATTATCACGACGCTGGGCAAGAGGATTGGCGAACGCAATAGTGTCTCCACTATGACGCCATATCATAAATAAATAAATGGCCAGTGACACTTGACGACAGAGAACCCAAATGACGGTGCAACGACAGTCCCACCCTTGTGGGATGCGACCCGGCCACAGCTGCAGTAGCGGAAACGCGGGAGCAGCCACACATACTCCAGGAGGAGTATCGTTTTTATATTCAGTTCAGTTAGTGACAAATGTATCCTTACTGCTGTCGCCACACGGCTGACATGTATACATCGACTAATAATTCATGCCCGTACCCGATCAATAGCGTGCACCGCTGCAATTGCATTGTACTTGCACATAAAGACTGTCCACGTAAAAAAGTGGTCGACGTTATAATGACAAATAAGATAAAAAATATAACAACAACGAATTAATTATATATATATATATATAATAGTATAATTCGTGTTCTTCAAAATATAATACAAGACTTGTGTAACACATTAAGACTAATAAAATGCCTGACTTTTCTTCTTACTCCTTCCATCAATCTTTGTACATCGGTTTCGGTGACCGTTTTACTTGTTGTATCCCAATATTTTTTGAATTGTTGTACATCAGTAGCAATTTTCTTACTTTTTTTTAGCTTTCTTTTCATTATTGCCCAGAATTTCTCTACAGGCCGGAGTTCTGGGCAGTTCGGAGGATTTGCAGATTTCGGTACTACAGAGATATTATTTTCATCATACCATGTCAAAACCGATTTCGCGTAATGGGAAGTGCCTAAATCAGGCCAAAATATGACTGACTGGGCGTGGCTTCTTATGAACGGCAATAAACGTTTTTTTAAACACTCCTTCATGTAAACGACTTGGTTAACCGTGCCGGTTGTAACGAAAGATTTGCTTTTTTTACCACATGTACATATGGCTTGCCACACTAAACATTTTTTTGCAAACTTGTCTAGTTTTTTTGTTGTAAATTTATCATCAATACCTCCTCGTTTATTTGCAACGTAAAACTGTAACCCTGGCAACTGCTTGAAATCTGCCTTGACGTAGGTCTCATCGTCCATCAAAATGCAATCAAATTTCGTTAAATAATTTGTATACAATTTTCGGGCTCGAGTTTTACATACTTTTTGTTTAGTAGCATCGCGATTTGGAACGCTAGACGCCGTATATGAGTGTAAACCTGCTTTTTGTTTAATCTTCTGGACGTATGACTTCGATACCTTACATTTCCTGGCGACGTCTCGAATGGACAGTGTTGGGTTCTTTTTAAAGTGCTCGATGACTTTCCTTGCCTTACTTCTATCCATGGAACCGTGTTTTCTACCCGAACCTTTCTTCCTTTCGACCGTCAATGTCGAGCGAAAATTAGCCAATACCTTTTGAACTGTAGATTTAGGAACGGATAATAATTTAGCTAGCTTAGCTTGCGACATATCAGGATTTTCATTGTAAGTGTACAAAATTATTTTACGCTTGTCCAGTTGGCTAGAGGCCATTTTATAATAGTTATTATTTTTTAAATCTAAAGTAGTCCCAAAATAAACCTTATATATCCCGCCTTCTAACTGTCACAGTGACAGATTTCATTTTTCTTTTATTTATTTTTTTAAAGAATTTTATGTCGACCACTTTTTTACGTGGACAGTCTTTAGTTAATAAACGGGTCAGTTTGTTTGTCCAATTGACATTCTAGAGCATTCGTGCATAATCGAGAATTCTGGAAGCCAGCACGAAGAGGAATAACTCTAGTTAGATCAGCAATATTAATTTTATTCATTTTAAAACTAAAACTATTATTATTATTAGGCATTATATATTACAGCGTACGTACTTACTGCATATTTCGGTAATTTATTCACGAACCCGCAGACTTACCTGAAAATAAAATAAAAAATATATTGCCGAACTTGGTTTAGGCATAGGCATTAATCGATTAATATTTTAATGAAGTAATCAATCGATAAAACAATAATTAATTCAGAATTCGTTCAGGTTCATTTAATCGCGATTAAATCAATCGACGGACCTTTCAAATAACGATTAATACAATTTTAATCGACTAAATTTCGTGATTAATTGAGAAATAGCAGCGGCAGTGTAGCATGTTAAACCAAATTTGTCACCAAAATCACACTAGCGTCTGGATAAATTGAGAGGTTTATTCGAACACTGTCGCGTTTGGATAATTGAGAGTTCGGATAACCTAGTTTCTTCTTTAACAAAATGTCATACTCAAGATTTTAGTCTTAAAATACTTATTTAATGTAATATTACTCGTATTGGAAAGGATACAATTCTAATTAACAGTCGCTGATAACTGATACTTAATCGACAATTCAATTAATCGTTACCTACCAAATCAATCTAAACGTTGTGTTGGTGTTACAACTAAGATTAATCAATTGTCATTTTTAATCGTTAGTCGTGATTATGGAGTGTAATCGTAAATCGTCGTTTTGATCAACACTGGGCGAAGATATAAGTTATTATCAAACTCATATAAAGCCAACTACTGGTGCCTAGTTGATGATTGGTTTCTTTGCCAAAGGGAACCAACAAAACAACATTCACTTTTATTTGCATGTATAGTCAAGAGCAAAAATAAGTATCGAAAGAATCCGCTCATACACCGAATTTGAGTGCACTGGGACATATTTTTGAGCATTTTTGTCTACACCTTATTTTGTCTTTGACTGTACCATATGTCTTTTGTCATTGCCTTTCAAATTCCGGCTATTTGCACTTAGCCCTTATTATGACGTATCTAAAAATCACAGAAAAAAGAGAAATATATAGGTACAATTCGTAACGCTAACGATATCCGAAGTCCCCAGACAGAAGCTTTTCGAAGATAACAAGCCAACTTGCTTGTTCTCAACTTTTTAAGACACACCAACCCGGCCATTAGAAGTTCTATTTTTAGCAAACAAAGTTTTCGTTTCAGTCAGAAAAAACTACCAGGCAATATTTCACAATTGTAAAACATCACTTTTACACCAAATAAAGAAATCCTATTCTATTTTATCACAGATCGGACAAATGGTTGTCATAGTTTGCAATAATATGAATTATATGATTAACCAATAATATTTATTCAAACCAATAATTTCTTGAAATTTAATTTCGATTTCTGAAGGATCATTTACACAGATTATCATAGTTACTTGTATCAAATTTGCAATTTTATAATACGATTAATTGATTAATCGTTAACTCCATCAAAAACTTCTTTGGCCTTAGCGACGGCGCAGCCCTACCCAATCTTTCCTCTACCTGACTAGAGTACCTAATATCTGCATCAGTACTTGCGTGATAACTATTTATTTATTTATTTTTCTTAAATTACCCTTTATGTTACTATATTTTTGTTAATAAATGATTATTCTAACAATTAATTAATCATTTAATTAATTTTGTAGTCATATCCATGTTACTGCAAACAGCGACTCCCTTTTGTCCGATCTCTGATCCTAATATAAATTTTAATGGTGAATTAATTTTAATTGTTGTTCTCTAATTAAGGGCTGAAGGGAAGCTACGACACATATTTTCGTCCAATATTCAGCAGTGTTTGAAGACGAAAGTCTTTAATCAGTGTGTGTTGCCCGTGATGACATTTACGGTACTGAAACGTGGCCGCTTACAATGGGCCTCATAAGAAGGCTCAAAGTTACCCAAAGGGCAATGGAGAGGGCTATGCTAGGAGTCTCTCTGCGTGATCGGATTAAAAATGAGACCATCCGCAGCAGAACCAAAGTAACCGAAATAGCTCTACGAATCGCTAAACTGAAGTGGCAGTGGGCGGGGCGCATTGCGCGTAAAACCGATGGCCGTTGGGGCGGGAAGGTTCTTGAGTGGCGGCCACGTACCGGAAGGCGTAGCGTGGGTAGGCCCCCCACAAGGTGGACCGATGACCTGGTGAAGGTCGCAGGAGTCCGCTGGATGCGGGTGGCGCAGAACCGGTCATTGTGGCAATCTTTGGGGGAGGCCTATGTTCACTTGTTCAGCAGTGGACGTCTTTCAGCTGATATGATGATGATGATTTAAGGGCTTGTTCAGTATCGTTTTTCAATTAGGTGAAAGAGATTTTTTTTGATACAGGTGAAAAAAAAATCTATGGAGCTGGTCGTTCATTTAACCGACGCTCCACAGAAAATGAATAATTTTTTGGGAAAATATTTTTTTTTGGATTTTTCCTTACCGGAACACGATTATTGAATTATGCTCTTACGGAGAACAACCATTAATATTTCACCTTATATAAAAATGTAATTATTTCTCACACAACATTTTTCTAGCAATAGCAACGTTGCAATTTATCAACGACGTTGCACCGTAGGTAGCAGCTGCATGAATGAAACCCTCAAATTGATTTTACCTGGCTTTCTAAAGCGGAGAATCTCAGACGACTTTGCAACTTATGGCTAAAGGAAATAAGGTTTTAATTGGATAGAGTAGTTTTATTTTAAAGCTAGCTATGAAGAAAGTGGACTGCTTCTAAAAACAGTTTTATTTTGAAAGCTTAACGTAATTTTGCTATAGATTAACGCAAGATATTTTGTAACAAATCGCAAAAGTCGTAAAGATTGATTTTACATGCAACAGGGACTAGCAATGTACCTAAGAGAAATTTTAAAAATACTCTCTGAAAGTTTTCACGGAAACTTCTTCGTATTATTCTTCGCATATTTATTGCCAAGCTTTAGGGCCAATTTTTCTGGCACTTTAGCATTGACATGGTCACCAGTGTGGAACTCATAATTATGTCAAATGTCCCGATTGTTTATGTCCAATGCTTGGCGGGGGTGAGCTTTTTTCATACTAAATGACATGTATCACGTGACATTTAGTATGAAAACAGCTCACCCCCGCAGAGTATTGTTTATAACCAGAGATCGGACAAATGTACGTCATTGTTTGCAATAATATGGATATGACCCACAGATGTCATATATACCATAGATCAAGCAAACGTATCTACTTAGCGTGTCAAATGAACTCAGTGAAATCCACTGAGTTCATTTGTCTTTAATCACCGTCTTTAATCGCAGCTTGCAGCTTTCGGGCGTCAAATTTTGTAAGTTGAAGTGAACAAAAACTAATGTTTTTGTTCACTTCAACTTACAAAGTGTAGGAGGCATTATTAATATAATGCCTCCTTAAGTACAAGTATTAATTGCAACAACACAAAAAAATATGAATACTCGTTCAAGGGCCTGAGACATATTGAAAATCATAGACAAGTAACAACTTCAGTACAAAATCTGACACGCTCGGCCGCCATACAAATGAATGAACTTGTTTCTTTTATTCAAATCTAATTCTGTGATTTGACCCAAAATTTGATTAAATGAATAATTAAACGAATAATTTCTTGAAATTTGATTTCGAAGCTTTGAGATGACTATTTACAAAGGTTTTCATAGTTACTGGTGTCAAATAGGTAATTTTCTCAAAATGATTTAATGATTAATTATTCAATCAAGTTAGGAGTCATGTCCATATTATTGCGAACAATGACGCACATTTTTCCGATCTCTGATTATAAGTTACAAGTGAGTTTTGTTAGGCGATAAATTTACAAAATAATAGCCATATTTATATCCTCTAAACTTAGCATTTTTTATTTCCTCACAATTCACAGTGGCTTTTTATATCTAAAACTAATGTTACCACGTCCAATCAAACATACATACCTTTATAAATTTGAGTACTCCGCCATACATCGTTGTATCCATTGCAATAATGGCCTAATAAGACGTTAACATATTCATGTATGCACTTAAGACACTTCATAGAGCGGTAATGAGCATTTCCTAATTGTAATTACTACCACATAATTAACTATCATTTACATAACATAAAGGTGGATTTACATCAAACTAGCGAATGCTCGATACGAAATCAACTAATTTCGACGAATTACGTTTTGTGTAGCGAACGAATTTCGTAGAGTGGGGATAGAATGAGCATTCGCTTGTTTCGTGTAAATCCACCTTTATACTATGACAATAAACTCTATTTTTGTATCTCCAATGAGTAACTGCCTATTACAACGTTATAATTTGTAACCAGACTTTTTCTATACGCACAGATCATCACAAATTCAAAACAATTTATTATTGTTACGAAAAAAATTGACGCAACACTTTGTCAACACAAAAACACGTGTAGAACCGAATAATACCGACACAACACTAAATTCTTCGTATCGTTTTGCAAACACAAGTGGTTTCCACTAAAATAGACTTTAATAACTTCGTAATAAGCGCGAGAGTCAATGCCATCATAAAATAACATTTGTAAGGTAAATGTACCATATTGCGGTATACTAAGGCACTTTTGACTTTGATTGTGGGTTATTTTAAAAATACGAAAATTCTAGGTGTGTAATTATTTTTATTTTGTAGACGTGTCTTATGAGATGGATATGAGACATTATTTTGCCCCATAGCTTTTTAATTATGGGAATAATCGCAAATTTGCTAAACCCTTCGTTTGTCCGTAATTGCGTGGTAAAATTTGGCGCATGCTTCAATTCCGTGAGTCGTTGCACATAAATGCGTGATATCTCGTAAGGTCGCATTATTCAAGTATTCTATTAAAATAATAGAATTAAAAATTATTACAATCGTGTCATAATAAGAAAAAAATATCGTAATTTTGTAAGATTTGCAAATTTGACTCTTTATAATTATAAATATCAAAATAAAAAATGTTTAATGAAAGACTTGGATTTTGTAAGGCTTTTTCCTGCTATTTATTTATTGAAAACATTTATCCAAATTTATAATTGAAAGAACATGAATTTTAAAAAAAAACGTCTTATGAAACTATTTGGGTACCTACACGTTTGGATAAAGCAATCTTCTACATAAAATATATGCATAATATATATATGCATGCATAGCATAAGTATATACCTACCATATAGGATATATGTATATTGCATTTTTTAGGGTTTATTTACGTTTTATTTTTTTGCGCGTGATTAATACCCCTAATCCAAATATGAATGTTATTAGGTAACTGAGCTATAGCGTAGACCGATAGACAGGCAGACTGATGGGTGAACGGACGGACTTACGAACCGTCATGTTGTTACTGTAAGGGCTTCTATTCAACTAACAAACCCTAATAATCCAATAGCCCCCTTTTCCTGTAATGTTTTTTATTAATATTTGTATATTTTTTTACTATTCCTCATATACCGGAATAACAGACATAAGAAGAAAATTCTTGTACATTATTACGGGAGTCGGAAAAAATGTCTTAAATTGGAAAAATCGAGAAAACCTCTTCTTAGACTGGAAGGTAGTATAATAATTGTGAGAATAACACGGACATGTTTATCTTTTGTGCATTGTTTTTACAAATATAAGACATTTATTGTTGATACTATACTCCATTACTTCGTACTTATGACGTAACGAGCAGTAACTTTGGGCTTGCAAATAACACTGAAATTGAAAAATAATCATATACCGGAATTACGTCACTGTCATCTTTAGTCATGAATATACCCATTTACATCAAATTTATGAAAAAATGTAGCCCCAGTTATAAATGATTGAAGAAAACATTGAAGTCTGATTTTCCGTTATTCCGTGATACTCCCGCAATTACGTACATTGCATCTTATTTGTGAACATAATTACGGGAATCATCAAATAGACTATTTTCATTAAAATATGCTTTATATTGACATGAAAAATAATTGAAAACTTTGGTTAATAACTACAAGGCAATAGTTTTACAAATTTGGTCCAAATAAACTTATCAACATGTCAGAGAAACCTTACGAAGTTCCCACTACCTCCTTACGCTCGCCGACTACACGAACCTATGGAACTACTGTATGGTTAGGACTAACGGATTCGGAAGAGCCGCACTGCTTTAGAATTGATTAAGTATGTCTTATAATTGTGTTTATCGGTTGTTTATGAGCTATAATTTATGAAATATTTATTTAAATCATGAGTTTAATAATAGTTTCCTTATTTTACGACAAAAATCTAAATATCACGGCATAATGTACTATCCCGACATAGTGTACCTTTACCTTACTTTGTATTCGCAAATCTGGTGAGGGTATAATGCTATCTCCCGTACACTTGATAGCGCCAAGTGAGAGTGTAAGAGATAGCACGATGCCCTCAATAATCTGATAGTCTTGTGGCATAATAAAACATCTGATCGGAAATTAAAGGCACGTAAGATATATGGGCGTGCCTTACTACAAGATGCTTTCAATTTTCGCACAATTGTAAGAAACAAAAAAAAGACGTGACAAGGATACATTCACCAATTATGAACGCACACTTATACTATCAATTGTTTATACGCCCTATATTTGTTCGGTCTCAAAACATCAACTCGCGCGCAGCTGGCAAATGACCGGCTACGTGTTGCCATTTTTAAATTGAATCCGTGATTCATTTGTCTCGTGAACTGTTTTTTATTTTTTTTGCACTCGCTTTCATGATTCTGTCGTCCTAAATGCCAAGGTAATAAGATATTTCAATAAAAGATAACAAACGAGTTATATCAAAAAAAAGACGTTGTAGACAATATCTTGAAACTCGTTAATTAAATGAGTTGGGGCCTATTTCCCAAAAGCTTGTAACTTGCAATACAAGCGGTAGTCCTTGCCTAATTAATGGCGTCAAAAAGAGACTACGACTTGTTGTTGTTATTGTTGTTGTTGTATTCTAGCCATTTTTCCGCAACTCGAGTAGAAGTTACAAGCTTTTGAGAAACAGGCCCCAGTAATGGATGAATGTAATCTAGCAAGGACGATACACCAATTTTTGACTGAAAAATACATAGGGTAAGATTTTTAAAGTAGCCATTTTGAAGTGCGATTTGAAAATGTGGAGTGAAAACTTTGTCGCCCTGTAAGTAGGCTTACCCCATTATTCGTAAACGTTTGCTAACTTATCAAGCCGCTAATAATTGTTTGTCCCTTTCGGTCTTAACAATGTGTCCATAAGAGCAAAAGGGACAAACAATTATTAGCGGCTTGTTAAGTTAGCAAACGTTTATGAATAAGGGGGTTAGCACATTTACAATTGGTGCGACGGTATATCGCGAGATTAGAGCTTGCAATTCGTACATTCGAAAAATTACACACTTTTTCGTAAACATTGGCACATCTTTACTTTTTAACAGTAATTTACGATATATGAAGACTAAAGCTTTGTTTCATACAGATTCCCGTAAAAATCATCGATGTAAATTGTCATTTTGGTTCCCCGTTTCGAATTGACCTTCCAGGGGCATGTTTATCAAAAGCTTGTAACTTGTAAAACAAATCTGAAATCCTTATCTAATTAATGGCGATAAAAAGAGACTTGCACTTGTATTAACTGTTGTTATTGTATTCTGGCCATTTTTCCGCAACTCGACATCAAACATGCCAATTTTGCGTGGTTCCAACGCTGGCCTAGTACTTGTTGGGGACTTCACAAACACCCTTGAATTTCTTCGCAGGTGCATGCAAGTTTCCTCACGATGTTTTCCTTCACCGCAAAGCACTTGTGAATATCAAATGATATTTCGTACATAAGTTTTTGAAAAATTCATTGGTACGAGCCGGGGATCGACTCACGACCGCTGCGTAGCAGCCGTGCGTTTTACCGCTAGGCCACAAGCGCCTACTTGTATTAACTACTAGTTAGTATAGTTACAAGCTTTTGATAAACAAGTCCCTGATAGGTTATTGCAAGGACGCTCTTCGCACGAGTATGAAATTGCTCCAAGTTTAGACGTAGGCGTGTCTTGCATGTTCAGTAGCCCTACCATGAGCTTCGGCTACGTTATAAACGCGCGTTAATTTCTATCCATCCCGCTCGTACATTCCATTTCAAATACCATGGCCCGATGCCACTTAGAAGTTTTAAGGGGCATCGGGATATGGTATTTGAAATGGAGTACCGATACCTGCGTATTGGCGCGAAAGAGCCGCGCTGCCCCCGTATTAACGCAGTAAGTATAGGTAGTTTTGAATTGCCAATCAATTGTTTATTTTATTCAACTGAATTATGTTATATTAATTAACATTTTAAAATAAGTTAGGATAAATTGCTAGTAAACTGGCCACTCTCCAGTAACTGGACACCTTATATATAAAGGAACTCTACGTGCTTATGGTTAGAATTCATTTTAAAACGATGTGTTTTTTCTCCCTCTTCCAAAATGAATTCTAAATTTAAGTACACAGAGTTCCTTTTTATAAAAGTGGCCAGTTATCTGGACATTTGGACAGAAAGTAAACGCGCGTTAATAACGTAGCAGCAGCTCATGGTAGGGCTGCAGTACTTCAGTGCGACCTTGTTTAATGATGCGGTTGAAGATAGCGAGTAAGTACATATAAAGTTATCTAGTATATAGTGTATAAAATAAAAGGCAATTTATCAGCATGCATTTGAGGAGTGTCTTTTTAAAAGGGCTTATTTCTGTCAAGAAGGGTAATTTTTTATGTTTTTATAAGAGAAATTCCTTTTTAGTAAAACGTCCCACTTTGTCGCTTACCATAAAGACGAGATTTCCTTGTACATATCTTCATATGAATAAACTGACAAAGCGGCTTTATGGCAAACGATAAAGTGGGACGTTTTACTAAACTCACTCACAAATATTATCTATTGTCAAACTGGAATTAAACTCTTTTCTAAAAGACAATTTGTCTATTGAAATTAGCCATTTTGCGGCAAACTGCGATTCTCAATACTAACAGGTTTTTAGAGTTATATTTACTTAATTATAATCCAACAATGAATTTATGAAGATTTTCTGACCAGCAATGCTGTTTGGTAGGTCATTATTTTATTATGACAGTTTTGAAATTCTTGTTTTTATTTAGGTACTACCTTGTAACTTTTAACTCGTGAGTTGTATTACGTTGATTAAATTTATATTGACTAAATTTTTATTGCATCTAATTGTAATGCAATTATAAATGAACTTATATAACCTCGTATAAACTCTACTACTATAACTTTAACTGCTTTATAAATTTGAAAGGAAACTTATTTAATACTTTCATTCGCGGCAGGCGAAGTTGGCACTAAGTGCCGGCCGAGCGGTAGCCAAAGCTATGCTAATACGTGATCTGTATTCCTATAGCTTGGGCGAATCCGGGTGAGACGTGTTACCCCCTTATTCATAATAGTACATTACGACACAAGTGCGAAAAACATGAAATTCGAAACGAGTGGCGATGTTTTAAAACACGACCGATAGGGTGTTTTAAATCGACACGAGTTACGAATTTTGTTTTTGCACGTGTCTCGTACGACGTTTTTTAGTGCAGATGGCCCTCCGAAGTTTTGGACCTGACGTAAAATGACACACTTCTCGCACTAAAGCCTAGAAAAGGCACCATCTGTACTAAAAACGTTTGTTAACTGGGTCAAAATTATTTTCGTTGTCTTGTTTCATACCACTCCGTCACGATTTTAGTTGATGTTTCGATTTAGTATATAAAAAAATCCGATGCACTTGTATTTCTTTTTCACGCTAGATTTTAATGCATAGGTAGATCAGAAATTAAAAACAAAATATCATCTCATACAAAAATCACCACTGCGTCACGTATTTCGTATTTAGGGACTAGGGACACAAAATAGGACAACGAAAAGAATTTTGACCCAACTTAACAAGCCGCTAATAATTGTTTGTCCCTTTCGGTCTTAACAATGTGTCCATAAGAGCAAAAGGGACAAACAATTATTAGCGGCTTGTTCAGTTAACTAACGTTTATGAATAAGGGGTTAGTCTCTGAAATTCGCGAAGTTCAAACATCGCAGTAGGCACTTAAGGCCAAGCCACACAGCGCACGTGTGCGTGTACATGACTTGCGCGTTGTATCGTCGGAAATGTCATCATCAGCCTATCGCAGTCCACCGCTGGACATAGACCTCCCTAACTTCACGCCACAGTTCTCGATCTTCGGCTGCTTGCATCCAGCTCCTGCCAACCATCCTGCGCAAATCTTCGCTCCAGCTTACCTGAGGGAACTCGGGGAACTCGTTTACCCCAACGGTTGTCGGTTCTGCGGCTAATATGGCCAGCCCACTGCCACTTCAACTTGCCAATACGGAAATGTCATAGTAAGGTGGAAGTACCAATACGTAATATGTTAACAGAGATTTAAATCACTATATTTTGCTCATCGTATCGTGTAAAACCTAGCATATCCTTTACTTTCCAACTTGCCCGGTTCATATTATTCTAAGTAATTCTAGTAGCATTCCAGTCCAGCAATCCAATCCAGTACTGGAATGCTACTGAAATAATGTGAACCAACACTGGAATGCACTGGAATGCACCCATTCCAGTCCAGTGACTGGAAAGACCGTCAACTATTCATTCTAGTTCACCCAATCCAGCAGCACTGGAATAATGTAGACAGCCATTCCAGTTACAAACCGATGTGTTTCCAATCCAGTTACTCTTAAAAGACTGGAGTAATATAAACGATATGCTCCAGTCCCGCACAGTATGCTTAGCACATGATTGGCGCGACAGTATCTCGCCGCGAGATAGACTATCCGTCCGTCTTTTGTTAATATAGCTAGTAAAGGACAGTAGGCTTAGCACATGATTGGTGCGACAGTATGTCGCCGCGAGACAGATCTCCCGTCCTTTACTAACTATATTAACGAAAGAGGGACGGATAGTCTATCTCGCAGCGAGATACTGTCGCGCCAATCATGTGCTAAGCATACAGGAGATCTATCTCGCGGCGACATACTGTCGCGCCAATCATGTGCTAAGTCTACTGGACTGGATTAGACCGCTGAATCACTAGACTGGAGTGATGTGAACCTAACATTATGGTTCAGTTGGCTGCTAGCTAGGCGATTGGAATGTATGTAATACTATGCCCTCAAAGTGCAAAGTTGGTACGCGTTTAGTATTGCCGCCCCATGCCCGTTTGATATGCATTAAGTACTTAATATACCTACCCTGTACAATTAACAGAGCAACATTCTGTACGTAGTCTAAATTGGAGTTAGCACATTTAAGGTACATTCCCTTCATGTCCCAGCTATCAGTTATCACCGCCGCACGGTGGGCTGAAAATCGGCCTCCATAGAAATAGAAACCGAAGTCTTAAATATGAACTTTTTTTTATTGAAATAGTATTTGTTGGGTTTTATTATGTCCCAAAATTAATCTTAGCTAATTTGGTTGGAAAAATAATTAATTATAATTTTTTTTCAAAATCTTTGTATGGCGCGTATCGGTTAAATCGAGTTTTCTTCGAAAATAATGAATTTCCCGTCATATCCTGACAGATGATTTTAGAACTAATTATTTTTGATTTTTCCACATTGTTAAAATTTTCCTACGGGGTGCACTTTTTTTTAAAAATCGATATTTTTTTTATTTTTTTTTATTTCATTTTATTTGTTGCAATATGGTTAAACTCGTTATTTTGAATATAAAAAATGAATTTGAGTTTGATCGACCCAATAACTTACGCGTAGTGATTTTTTTTCTAAACAAATGTATGGAGTGTACGAGTAAAAAGGATTTTTTCTTCAAAAATTCGAGGTATACCGCAATATCCTTGCAGATAATTAAATTACCAACTATTATGGATATTTTGAAATAACGCCAACTTTTCTGTCGTATGCACTTATACAGAGTGTTTTTTTTTAAGTGGGACAGTATGGGGAAATCGGAAACACTAGAAGATACAAGGAAGCTGTCTTAGGAGACATTAGGTATTTTTTTGAGATAACAATATTGGCATTTTTGCAAAATTTTGTTCAAGTGCGAGTTGTGCCTAGAAATTTATAATATTGATAAAAAAATTTTTTGACGCAGATCGACGTGATTTCATGTGTAGACAATTTTATTGTATTGGATAAAAAAAAATTTAACAGCAGAAGTTAGTCAAATTTAAGAAAACCATTTCTCATATTACATCCGCTGTGAAATGTCTACTACTTCAAGGTCAATATTTAAAAAAACTTACACTTTTCGAACACGACATTTGAATTTGGATGGTTTTATTTAAGTTCAAAAGGATTTTAATAAGTTACATGTGGCGAGCTCATAAAGAAAAAAAAAACTTTAAATTTGTAATGGTCATTGAGTACGTATTCGTAGTTTGAATTTCGTTGAATATTTTCATTTTTTTTTTCTTTATGAGCTCGCCACATGTAACTTATTAAAATCCTTTTGAACTTAAATAAAACCATCCACATTCAAATGTCGTGTTCGAAAAGTGTAAGTTTTTTTAAATATTGACCTTGAAGTAGTAGACATTTCACAGCGGATGTAATATGAGAAATGGTTTTCTTAAATTTGACTAACTTCTGCTGCTCAGATTTTTTTTATCCAATACAATAAAATTGTCTACGCATGAAATCACGTCGATCTGCGTCAAAAAATTTTTTTATCAATATTATAAATTTTTAGGCACAACTCGCACTTGACCAAAATTTTGAAAATGCCAAAATTGTTATCTTAAAAAAATACCTAATGTCTCCTAAGACAGCTTCCTTGTATCTTCTAGTGTTTCCGATTTCCCCATACTGTCCCACTTAAAAAAAAACACTCTGTATAAGTGCATACGACAGAAAAGTTGGCGTTATTTCAAAATATCCATAATAGTTGGTACTTTAATTATCTGCAAGGATATTGCGGTATACCTTCAATTTTTGAAGAAAAAATCCTTTTTACTCGTACACTCCATACATTTGTTTAGAAAAAAAATCACTACGCGTAAGTTATTGGGTCGATCAAACTCAAATTCATTTTTTATATTCAAAATAACGAGTTTAACCCTATTATAACAAACAAATGAAATAAAAAAAAATAAAAAAATATTGATTTAAAAAAAAAAAGTGCACCCCGTAGGAAAATTTTAACAATGTGGAAAAATCAAAAATAATTAGTTCTAAAATCATCTGTCAGGATATGACGGGAAATTCATTATTTTCGAAGAAAACTCGATTTTTCCGATACGCACCATACAAAGATTTTGAAAAAAAATTATAATTAATTATTTTTCCAACCAAATTAGCTACGATTAATTTTGAGACATAATAAAACACAATAAAAACTATTTCAATAAAAAAAAGTTCATATTTAAGACTTCGGTTTCTATTTCTATGGAGGCCGATTTTCAGCCCACCGTGCGCCAACGAGCCCTCGCCCATCTTAAAATTCTCACTAGAAGTGAATCAGTGTGAGTTGATCATTGTGGCGTGTTTGGCGGGCCGTTTCTATCCCGCCGGAGCTTATATTTATACCTAATATTCGTATAGCCTATACCGGCTATACTGTTAGCGACACTTACCTAACTTACATAGCTATCGTTATATCTTATACACTATACCTCTTTAAGATACATAAACTTATATAAAGAGTTAAATATAATATACCACGACCACAAAGAGTCATATAAAGCTATAGGAATTCTAGTATAGAATTGGTAGTCACATCTGCCACATCGAGGACTTTACCGCTTCTCAAGGAGTTTCAAATAAAAGAAAATTGATACTTCAGTTCCTAAGTATTTATTGGGTTGAAATAACATATTTCACAAGTCAAATTTCTTTAATAAATAATTGTCAAATTACTATTCTATCATGTATTGTTGTCCTCCACATGTGTACTAACAGCAGATCCAGCTTTGACACGTTCTCCTCGTTCGTTGATGTATTCATGGTTTCGTCTGAAAACGCGTCCTTCCTCATCACACTGCGTTTTGTATAGATACTTTTTGTACTCTACCATAGAATGCGGTATCATTGGGAGAGAGGTGTTGTAATATGCGATCAATAAATCTAGTACAGCAGATCTCCATTTGGTTATTTCAAATTGAAGACATTTATCTGCAACATGAATATTTGTCATGTTATGTGATCTCTGTGACAACATCTTAATTTCTTTTTCGTCAACAAAACGCGAACGCATCGGGCAAACAACCATCCTCTCAAAGAATTGTTTGTCATTCTTATCGAAATAAGGCATTCTATTTTTGATACCACCAATTATTAAGCCTGCCTGCAAGTCAAACGCACTTTGTGAATCGGTATTACATTTTACGTGATAATTCCATTGGTCTGTCATGGCCTTAATAGAATCACAATTGAAACAATGACGCGTTTTAAATTTGTTCGCAACTATAAGCCTTTTTTTCTCCAAAACGTACGCCTTTTTCTCGAAACAAGGCTCAGGTTTAGTGACTTTTCGTGCAACAAGTCGGGTATTAGCGAAGTAGTAATCGCCAAATACAATGTTTAACAAGGAAATCAACCGTGTCGTACCACTGTGGCATGGACCTTCCGCAATTAATAATAAAAAAAGTTCTTCGTTTCTGTTTCCACTTAACATTCGCGCAACGAAAGATAGAAACCAATCGCGTTCACATTTTACGGGAAAGACTTTATTAAAATATAACTCGACGGACTCTTTATACCTCGCGGATAATTCAGAGTCATATGACCATCCACATGTTGTTTGTGCCAAATCCATTGGCTTTATTTGACGAATGATAGGCGGTACGCTAGATGTATCTATGGTTCTGTTATCAGTGAAAAATAAATTTAAGTATGAATTCAAAGTGCCAGTGCAATTTTTTCCTTCACTCAATATAATATTCCGTATTTTAATCAGAGCGGTTTTATTTGTTATATAGCCCCACGTATGTGAAATCGGTTTTCGTTTGGATATCACCTTCAAGAATGTTAATAAGTGACTATGAAATAGGCTTTTATCAAGTTCATGCCACAAGTTTGTTGTTCTGACACAATAGTACATTTTATTTCCCTCACAGCGATATCGGCTTTTGTACATCGATATGAACGCCTGATCGGTGAGAAGAATGTCACTGTAGAATTCTTTTTCACACTTCTTGGACAATAACTTGTATGTTTCTGCTTGCAATGCCTTTCGAATATTGTGGTAGTGACGCGCTTTCTTCGATACAATCCATATACGTGAATATTCAATACGGACATTTATCGGGTCCATTGGATATCTCAAACAAAATATTGGTGAATCGCCCGGTGGGGAAAAATAAAAAATATCTTTTGTAAAATTCACTATGAAGCCGGTTAACAGCGCACGACTTATTTCCACCAATGCAGGGCTTTCCGAAACAATAGTTTTTGTTAAAAAATTCAAAAAGCGACCGCGTTCGTCAACCAGTATACATTGGGCTGGAATTATGTACCATACAACCAGCTCATTTGACAACTGTACGGTTATCGCAAATTTTCTTTCATCACGAAAATCTAATTCCTTAACTGTCAGTGGTAAGTATTTAGGATCAACTAACGTTGTTACATAGTCCGTCATCTTGTCAAGATCTTCTACAAAAATTTTACTGACGTCCAATAAATAAGGCAAAGACAAGGTTCCATCCGAAGATTCAAATGTCTTCTTAACGTCCTCGAAGCTTTTGTATTTCAATGATCTTTTTGAAAAGCAGTCTGCTATATCGAGAGTATCATATCCACACTCGAATCCGTATTGATTCAAAGCCCACAAGACATTACGCCATAAGCCGTATTCATTACTGTGCCTCTTCTCTAAACTCATTATAAACGACTCCAGGAAGTATTTATTGTAGTATCTATTCCCAATTATATCGTCTGTCCTGCTTGTCTTTGACCAAGCTTTGCTGTCATAGATGTCACTGTCATTAAATGATTTGGAAGTTTCGAGATCATCAACCGAAATCGTGAATTCTTTTACAACTTTACATGAAGCGCTGAAGTACCGCTTTAATGCTTTGCTTGTTCCTTGTGATCCATTGTTATTTTCTTCCACCTTTGAAACGACATCAACCGATTGATTGATGTCGTTTCCCACTGAATCACTAATTTCTGGTAAATTATTTTTCATACTTTACTATGTCTTCGCACGACTGTTCAAAACAATATCAGGCACACAAATGCTGTTCAACCTTGTACGTGACTACGATTGGTTTTCCGATATTATCGCGCTTGCGCAGTTACTGGGCCTCATGCTTGGTCGTGCCTAATGCCGCGCCGGGCGAGTATCGCCGTGTCTCTTTCTTTTACACGGGCGTGCCTATATTAGGAACCTAGTTTGTTTGCAAGCATTATCATGCTGGAATAGTTCCCCTGTGACTTCGAACTAAGACTACTACATTGATTAATAGTAACTTACTATATCGTAAATGGGTTATAAAACAATACATGCTGTTTACCTGCCTACATAAACTACTAAGTTTTAATTGGTTATAATATATACATAATTTGAATTTATCCAAGATATTGCGAAGATATCATGTACGAGTATACAGGATGTGTCATAACTATAGGACATGAATGTACCTTAAATTTTGTACATATGGTATTTTGCTTAAGGAACACTTTATGTTATTTTTAAAGTTAGCAATTCTATATCACATACATATATTTAATAAATAAAATTGTTGCAATTTGAACAGACATTTGACGTTGTACCTTTCTTTAAACGCTATATCACTTACGAAGACTTATTATGTTTTAGTTATTCTTTGTTACTTCGTTCGTGGTTCGCGGTAGGGCCTCAGGACTATTTGAGTAAACAGACCAGTTTAACTCTACATTCCTATTTACCCCGTTTTACTAAGTCCGTAGCGGTATAAGTAGACAAACTTTTAGCTGAGCGGTGTCAACATAATGGTCTGTGTTAACATGACTAACTTAGATCAGTTTTGAGCCGCATGAACAAGGATCTCAAATCTCAACACTCTCAAGTACTACCGCTATATTCCCAGAGTGTTATCGGGCAAACTAGTACATATTTTTGCTTAAATTTTACTAGGTACTCTTAGGAACAAGTTATGTTAAATATCCTTTCTGTTTATTTTTTATTTAATTTATTTGATTAGTTGAATTTTGTAGTTGATTAGAGACCAAGAGACCTGGGGGCCAAAGGACCGAAGGCAAGGTGCTAGTAAAGCCAAATCCCAACAGGATTTTTTTGTATTGGTGTGGTAATATTGGTTAGTGGGCAAAGGTGAAATAATAGAGTGCTATCGAGCGTTAAATGTTAAAAATTAGCGTACCTATGTAAATGTCATATTAGATAGCACACCGCTTGCGTGGCGCGCACGTGCGCGTTAGCCTTAATGCCTAATATTTGTTAAAACCTTTGCCGAAATGAGCTTAAAATGCGATAAAAACCAGGTTGCACTTAATATGTTGGTTCATCGGCGCGTGGCCGCATGATAGGAATATCTTCAGATTGCACGTCGCGTCGGTCACTTACACTACTTACAGCATTCCGAGGTTCCTTGAGAATCCTTTATACAGCTATATAGTTTGACGCTTCTTTGTACCAATCAATGTTCAGTTATCTGATTCACTTTGGCGGATGTTCGATTGTTCGCATATAAAAAAATGACAGAAAAGTGATTATAACATTTTATTTGACAACATTGTATTACAGTTACACGCAAGAACATAATAATTATTATTATCAAACCGGAATCAGAAAGGGATTCGAAAGTACTGTTGACACAACAAATGACACAATATTTACCAAGAAAGGTGTTGTTTATACAGCGTGTACCTATATTGGATATAAGCGCAAACTTTAGGGGGTCTTAGTATAGGCACTAATTAATATATTTATCGTAAAATTATTAAAAAAAGTAGAAGTAAAGTAAAGTAAAGTAAAATTTTATTTTTAAAAACAGTCATTAGCAATTACATTTTGGTGGATCACACTAGGCAGAGCCTGTCCCGTGACTCCACGGTTGCACATTATATTAAAAGTATCATTTACATAAGCAGTTAGAATTTATACAGCAGTTGAAGTTAGCAGTTATACAGCAGTTGAACATTTATAAATATTATGTTTGATTATAAATAACGTACAGGACAATTATTAAGTTATTAAGTTTTCATTATTGAGTAACAGTTTGATTCAAGTCAGTTAAATTCATAATTATTAATTAGATTAAGAGTTAAGTATTACATGTCTTATAAATAAATAGAGCATCAAATGGATCGCATCATGCAAGGAATTACATTTAGTCTTTTTAACACGTTCAAGGGCGTAACTGCTTCTTTTTAACACGTTCAAGGGCGTAACTGCTATAGCATTCGGGTTAAGGCCCCCTTTATATGGACACAAATGCTATAGCAGTCTTTAATCGTCCTCCTTTCTTAACCAGAAATGTTAAAGAATTCGCTCCGCTATAGAAAATACCCATAGTCCTCGGCTTACTGTCACGTTGTACCAAACCTGGATAAGATTACTGTCACCTCACATGATTTTTGCTTAGTTTTTGAGTAAGGGACAACCTCACCTCCTTGCCCTCTTTTTACGCGCACAAATGCTATAGCAGTCGCGGTAGTATGGGGATTTACTGATTTAAACTTTCACGATTATCACTCATATTTTACAGACAAACGGGTCTTAATCGCGTAAACTTACGTTTAATTATATCCTGACGTTTCGGGCAATTTCTAGAAATTCAGGGTCACAAAGGTCATGTGCTCTGTTCTTTAGAGAATTAACCACAGACTGAAGCTGGCGGGGGTGGTGGTGAGACAGAGCGTTCAAATACCTGACGGAGTAGAAATTGAGTTATCGCACGTTCAGGAGGGTTCTGAAGAGAAATGGCTACATAATGAACAGACGGCAACCCAGACGAACACCGAGGAAGAAACATCCAGATGTTGCAAGGCGACCAGCATTTTTTGCCTTATGTCAGGGGTGTAACGGACAAAATAGGTACGCTTTATATATAGGTATAGTATTCCATACCAACCGTGTACATGCCGTTATCAAAGGTGGCAGGTCATCTAAGGTCGCCTAAGGATGTTTTACCTTATCACACACCGGGCGTTTATAAGATCGATTGTAGCTGTGGTAGTTCCTATATTGGGGAAACCAAACGCACCATAGCGGAAAGGGTCAAGGAACATATCACGGCTGTTAAAAAGCGTCAAACGAATAAGTCTGCTGTGGCCGAACATTTGTTGGAGTCCGGACCTAACCACTGGATTGAGCTCCATAACCCGAAAGTCCTCTCAACCGAGCGTATACATCATAGCCGAAAAGTACGTGAAGCTATTGAAATTAAGAAACATCGGAATTTTAATCAAAATGAGGGGCAAGGAATCTCGTCCGCGTGGAATCCCGTGATTTACAAATGTAAGCGTGGTGAAACATCCATTTTTAAGCCATTAGATGTTGTGAGTGTTGTGTGTAGGCCTAGTGACAACCCTAGCCTAGAAGTGAATAATCAAGATCAAGTGCGGGTAGTTCGAAAAACCCGCGCAGCTCGAAGGTGTTGATACATTCTCTCGCCAGTCTGCCTGCGACCACGGGTGTAACGTCATGCCCGAAACGTCAGGATATAATTAAACGTAAGTTTACGCGATTAAGACCCGTTTGTCTGTAAAGTATGGGGATTTGTTCAGATGTGCGGTATGTGCGCCAGGAGAGTGCAAATATATAAGATGATGTTTAAATCGTTGTAAATACTATTTTTATCTATCATTTCTATATATTTTGAATACGTTGCTGTAAAGAATTTTAGTAGGTATTTATTTTTTACTGTGAAATGAATTGGAGATGGATTTAAATATGCGAAAGGTAAATTAAAATATTTTCATCAATATGTTCGCCGTTGTGTTTCGCTTACATTTTCAAGAACATAATATGGTCGATAATTGGCTCTAGACGTTTAATACTGTTTGTTTACAGCATAACGGGGGCATAAATACATTATTAGTCAAATATATCTGTAATATTTGTAATAACTAGACGATGAAAAATAGAACACGAAAAATTTGTCGGGTTGTTCGAAGAGGCAACTGATAAATCTTCGGTAGAGGTTTTAAGTGTCGAGGAGTCGGAACTATCATCTAACGAACGAGAACTGCTGGGGTAGGACAATGATATAGAATTTTACAGGCATATGTAATCGACTCTTGACTAAGTTATTCTATAGCAGTCGAATGCTATAGCAGTTTGTTGACTATAAACATCGTAATGTCGTAACTGTCACTAGTGATAAGTGTACAAAAAGAAAAAAACAAAAATTAATTACGGCATGGTAGTTAACGCTAAATTAATAATTGTCATAAAAGTTATATTATAATACTTAAATCTACATCTGGTTACAATATGCGGTTATATTTCCTATACACACTGTAGATGTAGTGAATGATTATTTAATCTATTGTCTCTGCACTTAAACTATGGATATATCAATATAAGTATAGATGTATCCTAGATCGACTTATACAGGGTGTGGTTCGTATCCCATTCTAATCGCGGTTTTATAATACGATTTCAAAACGATTTACAGATATCGTCAGTTGTAATATGAATTAATGTAACCACCAAATGACGACTTTTCAGGAGGGCCAAAAAACTAAATGGACATTTATAAAGTATGTTGTATCTTTTTAGTTAATTATCCTATTGAAATGATGTTTATCTTGTTTGTTTTATTTTTGAGAGGTCTATTTGATAGACAGTTACTAACTGCGACCACACTTATAGTTCAGGAAATGGCTGGTGCTTACGTTAAATATTTTCAAAAAAATTTGGAGATACGTTAACAAATCAATGAAAATCATCAAAAGTGGATTTCGGAATTTAGTGTAACTCACAAATTGAAACCGAATTGCTTATGAGCCATACAATGCAGACGGCGCTTACAGCAGTGACGTTTATAAAAATATGGTGAGTACATTAGGAAAGACATGTTTTGTACTTTCAAATTCGTACTTACGTTAAAATATTGTCTTTGATTTTTGGAAACCTTTACATACGTTAATAAAAAACGTAGAAACTTAATAAAATGGCAAAGTTTTTGTTAACGTATTCGATATTTTTTTCTAGATATCAATATTTTATATACACCGTTCGATAGAGCAGGAAATTTGCAGTCAAACGGTATACTTAACTCAATTTCGTCATTTTGGTGGTTACATTTTAATTCATATTACAATCGACGATATAAGAAATGGTTATAATATGTTTATTATAACCAATTAAAACTTAGTAGTTTATGTAGGCAGGTATTAAACAGCATGTATTGTTTTATAACCCATTTACGATATAGTAAGTTACTATTCATCAAAGTAGTTCGAAGTCACAGAGGAACTATTCCAGCATGATAGGTTACTTGCAAACAAACTGGTTCCTGATATAGGCACGCCCGTGTAAAAAAAGAGACACGGCGAATACGGCGATACTCGCCCAGCTATCAGTTATCACCGCCGGGCGAGTATCGCCGTGTCTCTTTTTTTTAGACGGGAGTGCGTATCTTTTTTTCGTGTTTATAACCCATAGTTCATAACTTAGTAGCTCGCGGTGAGACCAGTGCCATATGGCTATACTTAGACAACATTTGATGATGATGTTTCAGAAACAGTTTTTGTTTTTTTAGGATCCCTTTCCCTCAGCCCAATATTGTCCTTGTCTTATCCGAGTTTGCGTAAAATTTAATAAAATATGCCAAAGGCCCAACATTGCTCGGGGCCCTAATAAAGTGGGGATTTTAATAAAGTAGGAGGTCTCTTGGTTCCAATTTGATGGGATGCATAAAACCTTTTTGAATCACTGACTATGTATTTTTACGCCGTAATTTTAACTCCTTTATTATTTTAATTAAATATTTGTTATTATTGAAGTTTCATCAAATGTATGTACCTACATACTTAAATTAATTTACAAACTGTAGATAAGCCTACGGTACTGTAAAAACCTAGGTACCTAGTTCACGAACGTCCGAAGTGAGAATCGAACCCACGTATGTCAGCTTTCGCGACTAATTCCTAAACCACTTAGGCACCCGGTCTTACTAGGCACCGCCGGTCCATTTTCTCGGGTATATGCAATATCTTTATGTATATAATTATTGAACAATCCCAATATATCGGTCTTATTGCGAAACCACTCTTCGTTGTTGTCTCGTCACGGCAGTTTAATTTATCTCACCCTCACCGTGTGACTATGTGGGCTATTTATGTAAGAATGTCTGTCATTTATATTATTTACTGTCGAAGAAGAGTCAAAAATTTTCCATCTCCTAAGTAACGAGGTTCTCAGACAGCTTGAATACGACGAAATACTTGGCGACAGGCCAGAAATCGAAAATGCTGAAATAGTTATTTATTATACAAGGGGGCAAAGTTGTTGTTTAACTGTCGTGCCAATATTGAGACCTGAGCTAGCGAAAGATTCCAAAATTGAGCCACGAGCGTAGCGAGTGGTTCAAAAACTGGAATCTTGAGCATTGCGAAGGTCTCAAGGCACGAGAGTTGAACAAACTTTGCCGCCAAGTGTAATACAACTTTTTTCCCCTCACTATCGCGAGGAAATATGATTACAAATCTCATCCAAATGTAAATTAACTTAAAGAAACCATTTAAAACTCAATGTCGAAACGTATCGTAGAATAGAGTTACTTCTGGAATTTAAATATAGCCAATGGCTTACAAAGTCACCCATGAGAACGACCAATTTAACATGTGAGCTCCGATTGCGCATGTTTACTACGGTCATACAGATCCACTTATACTAGGCAGTAGGGGGCTATAGGAATTAGAGCAATGTCAAATTACTTTATTCACAAGAGTGTAAAAAGCGTTTTTACCCGCTCGTATTAAACGATAAACGAGCGCTTTACGAGCTAGTGAGGGGAAAAACATTTTTCGATTCATGTCATGTCGCAAAAATGGGAATAAAACTAGATAATAAAGATAGTAATAAAAATAAAAGGCTAAACTTTCTTGAACTTTAAGACGACGGCTATCAGGGAAAAATACAGGGTTATTTTTTCACCGGTACAATAAATTTTCCCACATATTTGGTATCGATAATAGATTACATTTATCAAATAAAATTGACATTTTTTTTTAATTTATTATTAATTTATCCTTCATGCAAATGCAAAATAATGGACCTACTAATGATAAGACGTCAACGGGGTGCGGGACGCAGAGGGCGGCGGAAAGGGGTGAGCGACCTGCGCACGAGTTGGCAACATAGCAGTTACCTCAATCTCGGTGACTAGGTCAGGGACGGTCAGTGTCACGGTTGACGTAGGTATGTGCGCACGCGCCGTATCGTACTACCTTCAGTCGGAAATTGCTCGTACGAAATGGTTCGTAGTTATTTTCTCATTGGGGAAAATGCAGTGGCAGCCCAGCGGCTATACGCTGAAGAAAGTGTGCCCCGCCTGGAAAATGCCAGTGTTATAGCTACGGCCAGCCAGGTCAACAGATCTGACCCCGTGTGACTGTTTTTGTGGGGTGAGGGTAGGCCCAAAATTTAAAAGACTTAAAAAATCTAATAATAAGTGCATTTGATGAACTTAAAAGTGAGAACTACAGACTTGTGTTGGGAAATATCGAAGGAAACATTCAAAAACGGGCAAAAGTGTGTTTAGATAACCACGGCCAACATTTTGAACACTTGCTTAAGTATGTGAATTATTTAATTAGTATGAGAAATGGACTCCATTAATCAGGTATGTTTTTTTTATTCCAATCATTGTGCATAAAGTTGATTTCAAGTGTTTAAATACGCCTCAATGAAGAAAGTTTCTGTCCTTAGTGCAAGTATGAAGGAAGATTTGGAATCAAGTAAAATTTTTTTGCCAAGTCATAATCATAAGTTAATTATCATTGCCGCTTTTCTAAGCCGCCATGCCACGTGCGATGACGTTGTAAACAAACAGTTACCAGTTCGTGTGTTTTGCTAGTTATGTACATTGATAATGCGTAATGCGTCCAATTTTCTTATTAGGTTTGCGGATAAGTTCAAACATCGGTATTTTAGTTTTTTTGTTCTAAAGGGGTAGTAACAAAAAATGTTAGTATTCTGTAACTTGGACTACTATTACGTATGTTGATTTATTGTACTGGTGAAAAAATAACCCTGTATAATATTTATACCTTCAGAAAACTTTACATAGCCAATTATGTAGACATATAACGTGACCTCAAAAATTCCCCCAAAAACAATTATTGTGCAATTAGATGTAAAACTTCTATTGGTGTCCTTACCTCATAGTTGAAAACCAGCTTGTCCAATAGTATTTACAGATATATTTTGATTAACAGTCCTTAAATAAACATTAATAGGTGCTACTTAGGCATGGTTATGTATTCTTATTGTTAGATGTTTCTCCTTTTGTAGCTCTCAATCGAATGCTTTAATCTCGCCCTTTGCTTGTGTTAAGGTGCATTCCGACCTAAAGAGCATTCGCTGTTCTATCCCCCGCTCTACGAAATCAACCAATCACGTTTTGTGTAACGATGGAATTTCGTAGAGTGGGAGGTTAGAATAGCGAATGTTCGCTTGGTCTGAATGCACTTTTACGTATCGCCTCATATCGCCGGCTGTTCCCGCCAATTTACACCCTCAACGAATCCGTTAGACAAGTCATGTGATAGGTCAGGACTTGTCTTGGTGACTAGTAGTAAAAAAATGCTCCATCCAGTTTACTTACACGAAAACATTATAACATAGAAATTTCTGCCTCATTTGGCTACGATTTGGCCAAGGAGCGCCAGATACTTGAATACGTTTGAACACTTGGCGACTTGCCAGATACACTGAAAAACATAATTATTCGGTCCATGCACTGTACTTCAGAGTTACATAATAAGAGCTGCCACGTCAGTAGGTACCCGTGACGTAGATATTGGACTATTCTCATTCAGTTTGTACATTTGGATCACGTCTATCGAAGAATTGATAAACATTGGTAGGCTGGTCGAGACCGAGTGGTGGAGTCCGGACCTAACCACTGGATTGAGCTACATAACCCGAAAGTCCTCTCAACCGAGCGTTTACATCATACGAGTAGCCGAAAAGTACGTGAAGCTATTGAAATTAAGAAACATCGGAATTTTAATCGAAATGATGGGCAAGGAATCTCGTCCGCGTGGAATCCTGTGATCAACAAATGTAAGCGTGGTGAAACATCCATTTTAAAGCCATTAGATGTTGTGAGTGTGGTGTGTAGGCCTAGTGACAACTAGGGTTGTGCCTAGAAGTGAATAATCAAGATCAAGTGCGGGTAGTTCGAAAAACCCGCGCAGCTCGAAGGTGTTGATACATTCTCTCGCCAATCTGCCTGCGACCACGGGTGTAACGTCATGCTCGAAACGTCAGGATATAACTAAACGTAAGTTTACGCGATTAAGACCCGTTTGTCTTTAAATTATAAAAAGTAGATATTTTCATGGAATGTTCCAACTGAAAGCGCCTGTTGCCTTCCCTTGTAGCCACTTCTGTGGTCAGCAGAAACATGGCTCAACAGGCGATCGATGCAACCTTGGGCGTTGCAGAATCACGCGAACCATTACCACGCTATTTTCATGTAATCTGTTTCGTTCACGCTTTGTAATAAATAATTAAAACCTACCTTTGCTTTGTATTATTTTACCTTACACTTGGGCGTAACTGGGATTTCCTGCCTGCCGCGCTGAATGAAAATCTCACTTTCTAACCAGAGCAGGACGTCAAAATGTACAGAAACCTCTGTCGCTGTAAGTAACTCTTAACCCATTCATTGCCGACGCCTCATATTTTTAATCATCACGCAGTGCCGCCGCCTTATACGCGACGACGCGAATTCGCGTCCACGGCACCACGTTAACATTTCAACGGACGCGAATTCGCGTCCGCGGCATTAGGTTATATATCACACTTGAAGGACGCGAATTCGTGTCTGCGGCATTAGGTTATTTCACACTTGAAGGACGCTAATTCGCGTCCTCGGCATCACGTTTACGCATACACAGGACGCGAATTCGCGTCTTATGCATCAGAGATAAGAATTATGAAAATTACAAATGCAGTGAATTCAGAAACCAGCGACGATATAACATATTATGCTTCATAAATAAAATAACATTTTGGTATCAGCTTTTAAAGCCTGGGGCTTGTATCTTCGTAGCTACAAACTCGTTATTAATGTGGAAATGGAAAAACGGAAGTTGTTACTTAATTAGTTACAACTTCCGTTTACAGTTTCCGTAAGTTACAAGCTTTTGAGAAACGGGCCCCAGATTGCATATTTATGACTCTTACCTTCGTTTCAGACCAAAATCATCTACAAACTGGGGCCTGGAGGGTTACCATGACGTACCTACTATTGCGATTCAGTTTAGGTTCAGGGAAAGGGACAGAAATATATGACTCGTATAGACTTGTCCCATTCTCTCATTCTAAACTGAGTAGCATTAGTACCTACGTCATGGTAACCCTCCTGTTTCTTAATAATTGTAACTTGTAATACTGTATTACAAAGTTACAATCTTTTGAGATGGTCCCTGTAGCTAGCGCTTGGTAGCGTATCGTAGTTTCCCTCTCTGTCACTCTTGCATATTAATGCGACAAAGACAGTTAGCTGCTTTTCGTTTACTTTTGACGATTAAGCGTTAACGATTGGCAACTTGTCTAAGCACCCAGGGGTCTGTAGAAATACGTACCCAAAAAACATAATACAAATATATTTTTGCTGGTGGCAGGACCTCGTGCAGGCCGCCCGGATAGCTACCACGGTCTTACCCGTTAACCTAAATAGTTAGTACTGTGTTCCGGTTTAGGGGTAAGATAGCCGGTGTAATTACTGGCATAGAGGCAATCCACCTAAGTCCTCCGGGTAGGCAGCGCATAGGCGATTTTTTGGTCACTATGTCCATGGGCCTCAGTTCCTGCTTTCCATCAAGTGGGCTGAGAGCTCAGGGTGCTTAGCCAAGTTGCCAATCGCTAGCGCTTGGTAGCGTATCGTAGTTTTCCCTCTCTGTTACTCTTTCGTATTAGTGCGACAAAGACAGTTAGCTGCCTTTCGCTACGATTGACGATTAAGCGTCAGCGATTGGCAACTTGGCTAAGCATCCTGTTGTCTACCTTCGTCACATAGAAAAAAAAAGTGAACGATTTCGCACCAAGAGTCTGTAGATATACGTACCCCAAAAAACATACTACAAAACGTATTATCTTTAATCTATGCAGTATATCCTTATCTTCCTCAAAGTTAAAGCAGGTAAATAATGAGACAGCACATAATTGTGGATGCCACCGTCAAAGCAATTAAAAGACCATCACAACCTCATTAGTGTTATGATTCGGAAGAAATTGTTATTTAATAGGGTCGTCCATTTCGTTAATTACATTGGATTTCATATTTAGGGGGATTATCTTAAGTGCTTCCGAAGGTATCAAAATATTTACATGTAATCGGACATTATCATTCATAAATCTTTATTTGCAATAGATATACCTAGTACATAAGAGATCTTAGGCTAGTATTTACAGGACAATATATCTAAACTTAAACAATAGTCCGTGGGCTAGTCGGCCTGAAATTAGAAAACGGTATAATTTGGGGGTACCAAGTGTCCTTTTTACAGTAGTTAGACATATTCATAAGGATGTTAAAAAAGTATGATAGACATCTCAAAGTGGTAGCTAATAGGCATACGGGCTATTTCAAGATTTCCGTTGTATGACAGGTATGGTTAAAATTAGGAGGTACAAATTCTCCTTTTCACGGCTAGGTATTAGGTAAGCTTATAAAAACGTCAAAAATGCAAAATTGCCATTTATAAGTGCTACCTAACAAAAATGGGGGCCAATCAAAGATGGCGGATCTCAAGTTTTACAAAATCAGGTATATCTCGAGAACTATTAAATATATCTCATTACTCTGTTGAACAAAATTAAAGGCATATCTGTAAGCTTCATATTTTGCATATACACCATATTGCTAAAACCAACCAATAATTAATTATGACCAAATTTATGAAAATTTCGTGATTTTTATTTTTTTTGTGTCGTGTTTTTACATAGTAGTCATGACGCTAGAAAAATTAAATATTTTTTAAAGATAGCGTATTATATATAATAAGCTTTAATTTGATGTATATAACTTGTTGGCGGTATTAAAAAAAAGACCCATAAAAAATATTTAAATGAATTGTAGTCATAATCCACCGTATACTTAGTGATTTAAGAGGCGATGGAAGTGCCACTCGTAAATAATAGTGCTTATTTCAAATAACCAAGATTGAAAAATATAAGAAAAATCGCCTCTCAAATCACTAAGTATACGGTGGATTATGACTACAATTCATTTAAATATTTTTTTCTATTCTAGCGTCATGACTACTATGTAAAAACACGACACAAAAAAAATCAAACCACGCAGTATATGCAAAATATGAAGGTTACAGATATGCCTTTAATTTTGTTCAAGAGAGTAATTAGATATATTTAATAGTTCTCGAGATATACTTGATTTTGTAAAACTTGAGATCCACCATCTTTGATTGGCCCCCATTTTTGTTAGGTAGCACTTATAAATGGCAATCTTGCATTTTTGACGTTTTTATAAGCTTACCTAACAGCCGTGAAAAGGAAAATTTGTACCTCCTAATTTTAACTATACCTGTCATGGAACGGAAGTCTTGAAATAGCCCGTATGCCTATTAGCTACCACTTTGAGATGTCTATCATACTTTTTTAACATCCTTATAAATATGTCTAACTACTGTAAAAAGGACACTTGGTACCCCCAAATTATACCGTTTTCTAATTTCAGACCGACTAGCCCACGGACTACAAGTCATGAAAAAATAACTTAACCGTACCTACTGATTTGAATAACAAGTTTCAGAAGCAGTCATTGCCACGTATTCAGTGGTGCTATAGAAACATTTTTCAGCGAGCCGATCAAACAATTTATGTCTAAACTTTTTGATAGGCAGTTCTTTAAAATTTTCTGGTAAATGATTGTATATTTTAACACACATGGCTTAACAATTTCTGCCTTTCATTGCTGTGTGCATTTTTGGAGCACTAGTTTCGAGAAAAAAACAACTAAACCCGAAAAAACGAAAAATAACGAAATTTTCATACATTCCCGAAAAACATTTGATTTTTTTCGACATTTTTAACGCTACTACAGGTACAGACCAGCTTTAGCTAGCCTACTACCGCGAAAATCGAAATCGGTGTCGTATTTGACTTTTGTTGTGTTTCAAAAACTTAGTTATGTAGTTGACTTATAATTTCTTAGAAAGAAGATATTTTTTTTTGTTTCATTTAATTGCATGTTTGAGAAAAGCATTGTACATACCTCGGCCATGAAGTGACGGGTTGCCGTCCGAATACTATCCGGCCTCGCTTCGCTCGGCCGTCTACATATATTCGGCCGGCAACCAGTCACTTCCCGGCCTCGGTAGTAATGTACTATTATTGAACATCTTGCTTATTATTTGAGATTACAAAGAGGCGTTAGCTGAGAAGTGATAAAATATCTGAAAATTTTTGAATTATCACTTGTCAAACAGATAAGGTGGAAGTACTAGTACCCGACGCTGTACCAATACTCGTCATTATAGCTTGATTTGCCATCGATAAGATAAAATCAACTATTTGGGCATTTAACATTTAAACGATGATTAATGTATCCTTTAATGCTTCATATCCCAACTTTGAAATAATTAGCTAAACGATTTGCATAATTTTTAAACAGGCTGACATTTATTAGGACTGAGTGTTAATATTTTCAATATCCCAATATGTGACATTGAAACTTGTACTGAAATACCATCTATTGGGACTTCCAGCAAAAGCACCTGATACATACTCATACAATGGAGTTGACTAAGAAAATTTTTGCAATTTTGAGAAATTTTGATATTGTCACCCTATAAAATAAAGACTACTTAACAAAACT